>CM035434.1:142204406-142511906 GCA_020310875.1 Ceratopteris richardii
ATGAGGGGGTGCCAGATAGCCATGAACTTCATGATCCCACCGAAGCCACATCCACGACAGGCACAACTTCTTGTTGAGGTTAACCTGATAATCATTGGTTTCTTTGATGAAGATCAACTTGGCCCAAGAGGCCTCCCCATTACACCAAGCCTTAATCATCCATTTTGTCGCAAGTTTGTTAGCCATGTACCCAATGTCCAAAATGCCAAGGCCCCTCACTATCTCTTTGGCTAGTGCAGATGGACCACTTGATTTTAGGCACCCCCTCCTATTGTGATCGCCCGTCCAAACGAAGTTTCTACAAATATGATCCAGTTTGGACAGATCTTTCTTTTTCGTTCTCCAACAAGAAAGGAAGTAAATGGTCAATGATATGAGGAACGTGCTAATAACCATAGCGCGAACAGCGAGATTGATTTGCATGCCTCTCCAATAGTTTAGCTTGTTTTTGAGTCTGGTTAGCACCGAGTTCCACTATTGCTCCATCGACATACCAAACCCCAAGGGAATCCCGAGAAGCCGAAAAATTTGGCCATGCGGAATGATTTGACAGCCATGATCAATGAGAAGGTCAGGCTGGATCCCGACAATAGCTCTGAAAGCGGTCTTACAGTGGTTGATTTTGGATCTAGAGGCTTCATAGAAAGTATCCAGGCACCTCCTAAACGACTCCAAGTTGGTACTATTATTGTGGACAAACACGTTCATATCATCGGCAAAAAGTCTCATGATGATCTGGCTGTGGTCATGAGGCAAACGGAGGCCTTTGATATTACCAGCTTCCACCTGTTGTTCCACCAGCCAGCTAAGCCCTTCCGTGGCAATGGCAAAGAGAAGGGGAGCCAATGGGCACCTTTGTCTAATCGATCTTCTAAGTTTGATCACCTTCGAAAGTTTTCGATTAACATTAATTTGAGTCGATGCGTTTCCCAAAAGGGTCGCGATCATCTTGGTGAATTTCTGACTACATCCGAGATCTTTAAGCGACTGCATAATATAGTCCCAGTCCAGTCTGTCGTATGCTTTATCAAAGTCAATCTTGAGGAAGACCACATCTTGTCTTGACTCATTTGCAAAGTCGAGATCTTCCCAGATATCTATAATGGTTTCCAAAATTGACTTGCCTTTGACGAAACCTTTTTGGTCCTTGCTTAACCATGCTCTCAGATGGCTGGAAATTTTGTTGGCTATGACTTTGGCAATGATCTTATATCCCATTTGGAGCATCATAATCGGACGCTAGTTCTCGATTCTGTTCCTTTCCCCTTTTTTGTGTATTAACTTGATAATGCCATTGTTGAGACAAGTCGAAAGCGTGCCAAACTCGAGCGCCTCTTGCCAGACCAGACAAAGAGGGGTGGAGACCACCAACTTGAAGGATTTAAAGAACTCATTAGTGAGCCCGTCCGAGCCTGGGCTTTTACCACAAGGGAGGGCATCAATGACTTCAATGATTTCTGGTTCCGAGATTGGGGTAGCAAGCAGGGAATGAAGGTTGAGTGGGATCATATGAGGGGATACCCAAGATATGGCTTCCGTGTAGTCCCATCTATGGTGGGAGTGAGGGGTCGAGGTCCCTAGGAGTCTCGTAAAGTGCCCTTCAATGATCCCGAAATTATCTTCTTTCGTATTGCATACATTGCCATTTGAGTCTAGCAATAGGGGGATCGATTCTCTATTTTGTTTCCTTTTAAGGATGCGGCACATCTCTTTGGTGGGTTTGTCGGCTTTGCTAGCCCACCACTCCTTGAAGAAAATTTGCAAATTTTTCCTTTGTATTTCTTCCTTGTATCTCAGCAACGCTCTGATTTTTCGTAGACCTTTATGGGATTGAGCTTTTCCTTTGTTCACTTCCTCCTCAAGTCTCCAGAGTCTATGATATAGAGCTTCTCTACGTGCCCTCCGAACAGTCCCGAGCATCTTCCTGGATCTAATCATGATCTACCGCGACTTTTCAACGGCACATCTCCACCACTTGGCTGGGGACAAGTTGGAGGCGAACACCTCCTTCCATACTTCAACAATTTCTTGATGGATGAAGGGGAGAGAGAAGGAGGTCATGCATGTGTGGAACCAAGGAGCCTTACGGATTTTGGTGAAAGATTGGAAAGCGATAACAATCGGATAGTGATCAGAGATGGCAATGAAAGATGGAAGCCTTTTATAACTTCCATTAACTTGAAAGATGCATATCTAGGTTTCGAACAACTAATCCCTCATCTTGTCACACAAGAGCTTAGCTTTCGTGGCCCCAAAGGAAAGGACATCCACAACCAAATGTTATATGCAGGTCGAGGTAAAGGAAGGAACTCAAGAGGAGGCTCAAGAGGAAAAAGAAGAGGTCACAACAACTCCAATTACAATCAAAACAATTCAGAAGACAACAAGGATGCATCAAATGCCAACACACAAGGAAGAGGTCGAGGTAGAAGTAGAGGAAGAGGCCGAGGCTCCTACAATTCTTATAAAGGTATAACATGCTATCATTGTGGTAAAGTAGGACACTATGCTAGTGATTGTTGGTTAAAGAATGGAAGACCAAATGGAGGCAATTAAAGGATCCAAAGCAACTATGTAAGCACCTCAAGTGAAAGAAGCAAGGACACACTAATTGCAATGAGACATGAGTATAGAAGCTCTTGTGAAGATGACAAAAAATTGTACATTGATTCAGGTTGTAGTAACCATATGTCATGCCAAGGAAGTTTGTTCACTAATCTACAGGTACCAAGTGGAAAAGGATGTGTTGAAACAAGTGATGATACTCAACACATAATTGAACATATTGGAGATATAAGGCTTGAAGATACAAGTAGAGCAAAGGTACTATCTAATGTTCTTCATGTTCCTACAATTTCAAAGAACTTGATTTCAGTAGGAAAAATGGTAGAGAAGGATTATCATGTCATATTCAATGAGAATGGGTGCTTCATAAAGAATCCAAAGGAAGGCTTCAAGGTCATTGCTCGAGGTAGAAGAGAAGGAAGGATGTTCACTTTGGATGCCAACATCCACATGGAAAGGTCATGTACATTCAATGTGGGAACAAGAAGATTGCAGAGCTGGACTTATGGCACAAAAGAATATGACTCATCAACATCCCAAAGCTGAAGGACATGAGCAAACATGAAGTGGTAAGAGGTCTTCCAAAATTTAATAGCATTGGACTACATGAGTTATGTGCAGCCATTCAAGAGGAGCAATTATGCGGGCCCAAATGTCTTGGACTTGATACATATGAATTTATAGGGACCAAACCAAGAGGCATCAATGGCTGGTAATAGATTTTTTGTCACCTTCATTGATGATCACTCAAGAAAGGTATGACTGCTTTGTATGAAGCATAAATTAGAGGTGTTTTCTATATTCAAAAGATTCAAAGTTGAAACTGAAAAAGAAACATGAAGGTCTATCAAAATCTTAAGGTCTGATGGTGGAGGAGAATCTCCAAAGAATTTTCAGATTTTCTACAAGAGAATGGGATCAAAAGGCAGTTTACTTGTAGGTATAGACCACAACAAAATGGAGTAGCTGAGAGGAAAAATAGGCAAATTGCTGAAATTGCAAGATGCATGCTCAACGACATGAAGGTACCATTGTACTATTGGGCGAAAGCTACCACAACCAACATTTACTTGATGAATAGGTTCACAACATCGGGGATACATCACGACTCTAGACGAGGTATATTTTGGTAAGAAACCTGATCTTACACACCTCAAAGGGTTTGTATGTGTTTGCTTTGTTCACATTCCACAAAAAGTTAGAACAAAGATGGAACGAAGGTTAGAAAAATGCATTTTCATCGGCCACTTGATGGAGCAAAAAGGATACACGTGTTACAACCCTATAACAAAGGAAGTAAGAGTCTCGCGAGATGTGGTCTTTGATGAACTAAGACCATGGTATGAAGATAAAGGAAAGAAAAGATTCTTGAAGAAGATTGTGATGATTATGCAGGAACAAATCAAAGAGAAGTCCAACAATCAAGCACAAAGGTTTCAGGTCCAGAGGCATCTACATCAAATGAAGAGGCATCTACATCAAATGAAGGATGTTCAACATGGAGGGGGAGTCATTCTTTGTCTCCAAATTCAGCTTATAGTAGAGCCAAAGAAGCAAGTGCTACTCCAAACAGTGAGATAGATGCAAGTGAAGAACAATATGAAGAGGTAATCACTCCGAAGCTAAAGCTGGATAGGTTAAAGAAGCAACTTTCTAAAGGCAATGAAAGAAGATCTTCAAGGACGATGTATCCAAGTCAAAATCTGAGTTATGATAGTTTCATGGTAAAACATTTTGTATACATGATGCAGGTTATCAAAGAAAAAGAGCTTGAGACATATGAATAAGTTTGCACACAAAAGGAATGGAAAAAAGCTATGAAAGAGGAGATCAAAGCTCTCAAAGATAATCACACATGGGAGCTAGTGCCAAAGAAAGAAGGTATGAAGATTGCTCCAAACAAATGGATGTTTAAAGTAAAGAGGAATGTTGATGGTTCACTAGCTAGATATAAAGCTAGATTAGTTGCCAAAGGATTTAAACAAACACAAGACATTGATTATGATGAAGTGTTCAACCCTGTTGCAAAGATGGGAACAATCAAAACATTAATAGCAATTGGTGCTTCAAGGAGATGGCCATTATATCAACTCGACACCAAAAATGCTTTTCTCAATGGAGAACTACAAGAAGAGGTATAGATGAGTCAACCAGTTGGATTTGAAGATGAAAACCATCCATACTTTGTTTGCAGGCTGAAAAAGGCACTTTATGGCTTGAAGCAAGCACCAAGAGCATGGAATCAGAGATTCGTAGAATATCTAAGTGTGGATACAACCCAAGTAGTGCAGATCCTTCATTGTACATGAAGAAGGAAGAAAATAAAGAGGTATATATTTGCATATATGTCGATGACCTCATCATAACAAGAAATGATGTTACAAGGATTAAAGATATCAAAAGGAAGCTTGGTAAGGAGTTTAAAATTTCAGATCTTGGAGAGTTGAAAAGTTTTTTTGGAATTGAAGTTGTTTATGGAAAGAGTGGCATCTAATTGATGCAAAGGGAGTACTTGTTGGATGTTCTTTTCAGATTTGGAATGGGTGAATGCAAACCACTCACTCAACCCATGGACACAAATACAAAGATTTGCTCAAATGATGGAGAACTATTGGAAGATGTAATGACATAGAGAAGCATTGTAGGATCATTAATCTATGCAAACATTACAAGATTTGATTTATCTTATGTTGTTGGTGTTCTTTCTCAATTTATGCAAGCCCCGACAAGTGAACATTTAAATTCAGCTAAGAGAGTGTTGAGATACATAAAGCATACAATTAATCATGCTTTGTTTTACAATTTTAATGAATAATTGTAGGTCAAAGGCTTTAGCGATGCTGATTGGGCAAGTTCAAAGGAAGATAGGAGATCAACCTCAGGTTATGTGTTCATGATAAGAAGCAAACCTATCACGTGGGGCTCAAAGAAACAACCTACCATTGCACTTTCATCAATGGAGGCTGAATATAGAGGATTAGCATTTTCCACATGTGAAGCAATGTGGATTAAAAAGCTCTTGGTTGATCTTGAAGTGCAAGTTGGAACCATCCCTATATACGGTGATAACTTTTCAAGTATTTACTTTGCAAGCAATCCTATGTTTCATGCAAGGAGCAAGAACATAGAGGTCCACCACCATTATGTAAGGGAAAAGGTATTGAGCAAAGATGTGGAGATAAAGTTCATTAGAACCAAAGAGCAGGTTGCAGATATGTTTACAAAGTTCTTGGATGCTTCTAAACTCAAAGGTTTCAAGGATGTGATAAATTTGCAGGACATGGTTGAAGATAACTCCCAAATGAGCTTGAGGGGGAGTGTTGAAGATAAATGTACAAGCTCATTTTCACATGAGCTATGCTTGGATGAGTTTACCAAATATAAAAATAAAGGAAAAGAAGAGAAAAGAAAAAAAGAAAAAAAAAAGTATAGTCAAAATTCATGATGAGTAAAAGATACAATATCTGCCTTGTAATAAGTGGCATGTAATGGGCAATCAAATGAAAGTGGTGAGTTAAGAAGGAGGCACAAACTTCTTCACATGCTCATTGGCTATAAAAGTGGAGTAAAAGCACGTTCTAAACAAGGAGAGAAAGAGGCAAGAGCTCCCAATAGTCGGATCTGGTCATTTTGTCATTTTTTCTTCCCATAGACTCCTTCCAACCGCACGCCATTTTGTACATAGCTCTGTTTTGAAGCTCATATCTCAATGTATATGTAACAATTTCTTGTGTTTTGTTGATATATTTAGGTAGTGATGTGTGTGAACACACTAGGACTGTCGGGGCACTTTTTTCCCTCTTTAGGAGGTTTTTTTCCCTCGGCTTGTATATATGCCTATTGCCATAATGGGATACTTATCTTTGTACTCTCTAGTAATACATTCAGTATTGTGAGTTGTGCTCCAAGCTTCTTCTTCTTCCTTGTGCTGTTCACGTGCTTCCGTAGACGTCTAACTGCAACAATTGGTATCAGAGCAGGTCGTCGATTCATCTAGGGCACCGTCGACACTCCTCCGTTTGCAGTCTCAGAATCGCACGAATATTGGTGAGCATACTCAACGGGTTTTCGAGATCAAAACTGCTTCGCTTTGTGGTGCCAAAATTGCAATATGAGCTCGTTTCGGCCTCCAAACGCACTATCGCAGCGCTTTGTGTAGGCTATTTCATCTTTTTTGTGCCAAAGGTATATACCAGTTTCTATTCGCCAGTATAAGCGTCTCGAAGTCTGCTACAGGTCTAGCAGAATCCGTCTGGGCAGTTCTGTTCAACTTTTTGAGATACAATCAATTTTCTGCATCAAGGTATTTTAGTCACCGGCCATGGCTGAAAGTAGTGATGTATTCCGTATGTTGGCTGTTGAGGATAAGTTGGATGGTACCAACTACCCGTTATGGGCTTATATGATGGGACATGTGTTGGTTGCAAAAGGACTGTGGAACATTGTGCAGGGTGTCGAAAAACGTCCTATCACACCTATGGTGCAGACTTTGCGTGACAACAAATTAGATGCATCTCTGTCATATCGTACTTGTTCAAGCTCTCATAGTGCCTCTTTTGCATCAGATTGCTATGCTATGGCTGCATCTAGTCTCTATGATGAGAATGAGCCTGTTTCGTTTGATGAAGCACAAACTTCAGAAAATTGGATGGCTGCTATGCAATCTGAATATGATGCTATAATGAAGAATGGTAATTGGTCTTTATGTGACTTGCCTCTTGGCAAGAAGGCCATTGGCACTAAGTGGGAATACAAGCTGAAGCGCAAACCGGATGGTACAGTTGACAGGTATAAGGCTAGGCTGTTGCAAAGGGTTATGCACAGGAAAGAGGCATTGATTTTGATGAGACCTTTGCACCTGCATGCCGTATGACTACTGTTCGGAGCATTTGTGCACTTGCAGCTCATCATGGTTGGAATATAGATCAGTTGGACATTAAAACAACATTTCTAAATGGTGACTTGCATGAAGAAGTGTATGTTTTTCAGCCCCGTGGCTTTGTGCAGAAAGGGCATGAAAACCAGGTGTGCAGTTAAAGAAGGCATTATATGGTTTAAAGCAAGCACCACGTGCTTGGTATGAGAAGATACATGCCTATCTGATTGCACATGGTTTTCAGAACAGTCCAATTGAAAGCACCTTATATGTTAAGCATGCTAATGATGTGCTTCTGATCATTGTTGTCTATGTTGATGACATGGTGCTCACTGGTCCTATTGAGAAGCATATTGTTGATTTTAAGGCTGATTTGCATGCCTCATTTGAGATGTCTGATTTGGGGCATTTGCATCTCTATTTGGGCATTCAATTTATGCAAGTTGATGGTGGAATGGCTTTGTGTCAAATGAAATATATTGACACATTATTGCAGTGTTTTGACCTTGAAGACTCTAAGCCTATTGCCAATCCTATGGAGACAGGTTTATAACTGAGTCTTCATGATGCTGGAGATGCATTTGATGTTGTTCTCTATTAGCAGGTTGTTGGATGCTTGATTTACTTATGCATTACTCGACCAGATATTCAGTTTGCTATCTCACAGATGAGCAGGTTTATGCATTGCCCAAGAGTCAAGCATTGGCAGGCAGTTAAGCACATCTTTCGCTATTTGAGTGGTACTCGGCTACTTGAGTTGTTTTATCCCAAGGGGGGATCACTACCGCCAGATTTGCATGCTTTTTCTGACTCTAATTGGGCTGGTTGCTATTACACTCGTGTGTTCACTAATGGCTTTTGCTTCATGCTTGGTAGCTCATGTATATCTTGGTTGAGCAAGAAGCAGCCTACTGTGGCCACTTCCAGTTCTGAGGCTGAGTATAGGGAAGCTTTCACAGCGACTGTTGAGTGTGTGTGGCTCAGATGCCTTATGGCTGATTTGGGTGTTGGTCAGACTTCTGCCACCACCATCTTCGTTGAGCGCATTGGCAGTTGCGAGGAACCCTGTGTTCCATGCTCGCACTAAGCACATTGAGGTGCATTATCATTATGTCAGGGAGAGGTTCTCTGTTAGGGAGATCAGCTTGGCATATGTGCCCACATAGGAGAACATTGCAGACCTTTTCACGAAGGCTCTGCCTAGGGAGAAGTTTGAAGCTTTTCGCAAAGCTTTGGGCTTACTTCCTTTTGTGGAGTGATTTCCACATAGCTTGACACTTCCTTATAAATGAATGCCAACTCCTTGTTCACCGTATCACTCCCAGGGGGGATTTGTTGATATATTTACGTAGTGATGTGTGTGAACACACTAGGACCGTCGGGGCACTTTTTTCCCTCTTTAGGAGGTTTTTTTCCCCCGGCTTGTATATACACCTAATTCCCTAATAGGCTACTTATCTTTGTACATTCTCTAGTAATACATTTAGTATTGTGTGTTGTGCTCCAAGCTTCTTCTTCTTCCTTGTGTTGTTCGCGTGCTTCCGCAGATGTCTAACTCCAACATGTTTAAACACTCATTGGAAATCTTATCTTGTGTATTTGTTCTATCTCAAATATATCCTTCAAAGATTATATATTCTATGAGATATCAGTCAAAGAGTGAAGTCCAGTTTTTCAGCATACCTGTGTGGATAGGTAGTCTATCTTGGTCGGCTAACTTTATCAACCAAAATGTATCCAAATTGCTTGTTTTTTAGCTTGTTGGAAAGCTCTTTGCATGTAGTTTCTCTGTCCCAAATATTTCATTCAAAGGATTTATATTCTATGAGATATCAATCAGAGAATAAAGTCTAGTTTTTCATTACACTTTTGTGCACAGGTGGTCTATTTTGATTAGTTGATTTTCTTGAACAAAACTCATCCAAATTACTTGATTTTTAGCTTGTTGGAAAGCTATTTGTGTTTACTTTCTCTATCCCAAATATCTTCCTCAAAGGATATTTATTCAGGGACTTATCAGTGTGAGAGTGAAGTTCAATTCTTCAACATACTTATGTGGATAGGTAGTTCATCTTCTTCAGTTGCATTTCCTAATCAAAACCTGTGAGAGTGAAGTTCAATTCTTCAACATACTTATGTGGATAGGTAGTTCATCTTCGTCAGTTGCATTTCCTAATCAAAACCTGTCCAAGTTAAGTTATTCATAGCTTATTAGAAATATCTCTGCTAAATGCACAAGTCCATTTGAGTTTTGTATTGAGAGCAGCAAGCTACCTAATGTGCAGCTATTTGTCCAAGTGATGGACATACAAGGGTTCACTACACGTTTTCATTGAGCATAAGAGAAATCATTATCCAGATGTTCGTAAGTGGGAAACAAGAATACGGAATTGACTTGTTTGCTTTCGCACATAGAGGGGAAGAAGAGTTTGGACCATCTCATAAAATAGAACCATCCTTGATGGCTCTTATAATTTTTAACAAATTTGGATCTTCTGCATATGATGATTGATTGACTTCTTAAAGCAAAATTGAAAACTAAAGCTCATTCCATACATTATATTTGAGATAATGTCTCAAAATCTATGTCCTCTTTTCCTTTCATGTTATGATTCTCCATATGGATTTCTTGTGTTATCTCATTGCATCGAAAGTTGCCTCAAAGGTATGGTTGAGTACAAAAATACTTTAGTGTATAATATTGATCTGAGTACACATTAAATTTTGCGCAATACAAATAGTGCATGTTAGACTTCAAGTGGATTTACAATCCCATGCAACCTATGTTCATGCACATGCTAACTACAGTGTGCACTTTGCACTTTCAAAGTTAAAGCCTGGGGGAGTAGGCCTCGTCCGAACCTCCATTAAAAAAAAAAAAAAAAAAAAAAAACTACAGTGTGCACTTGAAAGCTTCTTACTTCGAAAAGCAATTGGCCTACTATCTTGGCTAAGCACAACTTATATGGTGATGCTACTTGTGTTTTCCTCTAACTAAAGTGGTTTCTTTGGATGCACCACTTTGAGTACTACAACACTTGAAACTATGCTTTTATGCTTGCTTCCATAGAATAGTAACATTTTCTTGAAGTCGGCTAGACACAAGTGTTATTATGTTTGAGAGTGAATTATCAAGTGATAATAAAACCCTAAAAATCAATAGTTGCTCCTCATCTTGAGGCGTACGTAGGCCATCCTAAGGAAACTAAAAACTTTATGTGGTCCATCTTGATTCCTACAATGAACATTATGTGGCCTAAATATTTTATTTCTATTACAACTAATTCTATTTCTCTTGGATTAACTTAAACATGTGTTGCTCTAACGTTATGTAAAATAGTTATTAATTGCCCTTAATTTTCATTAAAATCATTAATACATACGAAAAACATGGAGAGAATTTAAAAATATATATATATATAATAGTTGGGTTTTAATCTGTTTTACATTGTAGAGTGCAGCAGAAGCACACACATTGATAGCTTTGTCTATCAATCACATTTGCTCATGCAAAGCAACCAAAATATGTTTGGGATACTCTGACCACATTAAGCTAGGCAACAAATGAGGCTCATATTGCTTACCTTTGAAAATAGTTGGAGAGTGAGCATATGAATGAAGGAGATTCAATGGACACTTTTCTCACAAACATCAAGGATTTGAAAGAGTAACTGATTTTCAAAGATGAAATCTTGCTAGATAGTTCACTTGTGCAAACTGTTTTTAATGTTCTTCCACATTCTTATTACCGTTTCACTTCTACTCTTTGGTTAGTGATGAAACGAAATCCAAATGCCTGAAATTGGAAGAATTAGTCTCTATTTTGTTGTAAGAAGACTAGCCTAGACAAAGCATATCAATTATGTATGTTGCAAATAAAGCTTTCTTAGCTATTCAAAAGGGCAAAGGTAAATGGAGCTCGTCTACTAGTAAGAGAATTCTTCTAATGTTGCACAATCAAAGAAGGAAGACAAAAATGAAAAAAAAAAATAGAAAGAGTTCTACAAGTATTGTAAGGCAAATGAATCATGTCTTTTAGAGTTATCCTAAACTATCTACAAAATAGACAAAGACAAAGAGGCTATAATAGTTGTTGCAAAAGCCTCTACACCTAACACAAAGTCTACTAACCTTGTTCAAAATGAAGAATGGGCATTTACTAGTCATTGCAGCTATGATCTGTCTTCTTATGAGAAGTGTATGTCTATAGTAGACTCCAATGTTTAGTATTTTGATAGTGGTGCAACTAAACACATATACCTCACAACATGGTTTCTTGACTTTACTTGAGTGTGATCCTAGAGCGAATAGGGTCACATGTGCTAATAACTCCTCTTATCCTATCATGGGAGTTGGAAAGAACATTTGTATTATTGTTGACAATAGTACTTTCATATTGTCAGTTGAAAATTGATGACAAGTGTATAATTGATGATCTCTCAATTGGTGATAATATCATTGCTTCTGGCATTTTATGGCATGGATTGTATAAACTCATGGATGATGCAAAATCTAAGAATGATTCAACATGTTCAGTTCATGATTCTCAGGCTATTTGAGATGCAAAATCTTGGCATGCACTCTTGGGTCATTTGAATTTTGTTGGTTTAGTTCACTTTCATAAATCTAAAAATTTGTCCTCTTTGCCCAAACCTAAGGCACCTTCTAAGCATGTCTCTGAAGTCTATGTTTTGGGTAAAATGCAACAATCTTCCTTCCTCAAAGAGTTTCAGTTAGAGCTGTAAATAAATTTAAGCTTGTTCACAATGATGTATGTAGTTTGATGGAGACACTTCATTCCGAATTACTATACTTCCCGAATTTCATTGATGAATTTTTAAGGCATCCATGGGTCTATACATTGAAAGTGAAGTTTGAAGTATTTATGTGCTTTAAATAGTTCTTGGTTATGGATGAAAATCTATTAGCATGTAAAATGGGCACCCTTCATTCTAATCAAGGATGGGAGTATATGTCTTTTGAGTTTAATGGATTTCTTATTGTCCATGGGATAAAACGCCAGTGTATAGTGTCATATAGACCTCAAAAAATGGATCTAAGAGGAGGAATATGTTTCTCATAGAAATGGAAAGGTGGATGGTCAAAAGTTAGGCTTTATTGCATAGCTTATGAGTTGAGGTTGTTAGGTGTGTAACATATGTACTTAATAGGTGTCCCACCAAAGCATTGTAGTATATCACTCCATATGAGATTTGGAACGGTTGCAAGCCATCTTTTGCTCATTAAAATGTTTTAGTTGTTTGACATATGCGTTAGTTCTTGAACAACAACACAAAAAAATGGATGAAAAGGATGTGAAGTGTATTTTTCTTAGGTAAAATTATGAAAGCAAAGGCTATCATATATGTAATCCACAAATTAAATAGATATTGGTTAGTTTTTATGTTGTTTTTGTGGAAGATGCAATTTGGCCCTTACTTTCATGTATGAAGGAGACATCAATTAGCTCAAAGAATGTAGATGATACGTTGCTACCTCTTTTTACAAGTGGACAGCCCGATATTGCTCCTAACGAGCCAATTTCTTAGCCTTTATAGGGTTCAAATGATGACACATATCATTTTATTCCTAATGCATATTTACATGTCGAACTTATTGATGAGAGGGCTGACATTGAAGAGGAAAAAACCGTGATTAAATAGTTGATGTAGACTTTGAGAGATAGCAAGTTAGATGCATCTTTGTCATATTATACTTGTTCAGGCCATCATAATGCTTCTTTTGCATTAGATTGTTATGGAATGGTTGTCTCTAGTCTTTGTGATGAGAATGAGCCTATTTCTTTTGATGATGCTCAAAATTCGGAAGACTAGATGGCTAGTATGAAAATAGAGTATTATGTTATTATAAAGAATGGTAATTGGCCTTTATGTGATTTGCCTCTAGGCAAAAAGGCCATTGGCACTCAATGTTTATCCAAGCTAAAAAATAATCTTGATGACATATTTGATAGATATAAGGCTAAGCTTATGCTCAAGAGAAGGGCATTTATTTTAATGAGAAATTTGCTCCCACATGCCAAATGACAACATTCACAATCTGTGCACTACTAACTCATCATTGGTGGAATGTACATTAGTTGGATATCAAAACTTCATTTTTTAATGGTGATTTACATGAAGAAGTGTATGTATTTCAACCTCGTGGTTTTGTATAGAAAGGGTATGAAAACAAGGTATGGATCTTGGAAAAGACATTGTATGGATTGAAATAAGCACCACGTGCTTGGTATCAAAAGATACATGCCTAGTTGTTAGCACATGGGTTCGAGAACAGTCAATTTGAGATCACCTTATATGTTAAACATGCCGATGATGTAATTCTAATCATCATTGTATATCTTGATGATATACGTCTTATTGGTCCTAATGAGAAGCATATTTTTCAACTTAAGCCTGATTTGCATGTCCCTTTTGAGATGCTAGATTTGGGGAGTTTGCATCATTATTGACATTAAATTAATGCAATTTGATGGGGGAATAGCATTTTCTCCAAAAAAATACCTTGACACATTATTGAACACCTTTGGCCTTGATGATTGCAAACATATTTTCACTCTTATGGAAGCACGTTTATGGTTGAGTCTTCATGATGTTGGAGATGCATTTGATGTTGTTCTCTATTAGAAGGACGTTGGATGTTTGATTTACTTATGCATTAGATGACTTCATATTCAACTTTCTATCTCTCATATGAGTAGGTTCATGCATAGCCTAGTAGCAAGCAATTAAGCACATATTTCACCACTTTGAGTGGTACTCGGCTACTAGAATTTTTTTGTCCCAAGCAGGATCATTGCCACTAGGTTTAGATGCCTTTTTTTACTAGGATTTGGTTGATTGCTATGACACTTTTGTGTCCACGAGTGTTTTTTGCTTCATTCTTGGTAGCTCATGCATGTCTTGGTTGACCAACGGGTAGGCTACTGTGGCCATTTCTAGTTGTGAGGCTGAGTATAGAGTATCTTTCAACAACTAGTGTTGATTTGTGTGGCTCAATGTTGGGGGTGTGTAGAAGTGCAAGAGACACATGAGAATCACACATAAGGAGCACAAATGCAACAAAACATGCAGAGAAAGCGGATGGCTAGAATAGCTCTCTCTATTGACGATGAACATAACTGAAGTCAGAGTTGAATAGTATCGCTAAGTACAAAGTATCACCACATATGAGTGAATAATTTATGTGGTAACATGGGGAAAAAACCTCTAGCTAGTACTAAAGTAAAAAGTGCCCATGTATAGGGAAAAGGTTCACATCAAAGCTACTCGAGGAACACATAAGTGTAACAAATCCCCTTGGAGAGAATGATCTGAACACATACAGGGAGTGACACATAAGCCCCCACTAGGCAATAACTCTAAAGCTTAGTGAAAAGCTTCAAACTTTTCCCATGGAAGAGCTCTGGTGAATATGTCTGCCACATTATCTTATGTAGGCACATATACCAAATCAATATCTCTTGAATGAAGGAACTCTCTTAAATAGTGATAATGCACCTTAATATGTTTGATTTGTGCATGAAACACTGGATTTTATGTAGCTGCCAATGGACTCTCACTGTCAATGAGAATATGCATAACAACATCAATCTCCATCCAAAGATCCATCAATAAAGGCATCTCAACCATATACATTCCACTATAGCTATGAAAACTACCTTGTAGTTAGCTTCACAACTTGATGTCACTACTGTAGGTTGCTTCTTACTCACCCAAGATATAGATGAGTCTCCAAGGAAAAATCAATTACCACTAGTGGACATGTGAGTATCATAACAACCAGCCCAATCACTATTTGTAAAAGCATGCAAGCATGGTTGAATATCTCTACCATAAAAGAGATCTAAACTCAATGTGCCTTTGAGATATCTAAACACACCTTTCACTGCTTACCAATGCTTAGTGTTAGGGCTATTCATGAATCGACTCAATTTGGAAACTGCATATTGTATATCCAACCTTGTGTTGCATGCATATATAAGGCATCCCACAACTTGTTGATAAAGAGAAGTGTCAAATGAATCACGAGAATCCTCAAGTAAGAACCTAAATCCCATCTCTGCTGATGTGGAAACCGGCTTGCAATCATTAAACTCAAAATGTCCAAGTAGTTTTTCAACATACTTTTCTTGATGCATAACAATTCCCCCCCTCAAAGGATATAAACCAGATGCCAAGATAGTAGCTCAAAAGACCAAGATAAGTCACAACAAAATTATGCTGCAAATTAGCAATAAGACTGCCAACTTTTGGATCACATGACCCAGTCAAGAGTATGTAATCGACATAAAGAACAAGCACAGTAAGATCAGCCCCATCTATACGTACATATGGTGTGCTTTCAATTAGACTACATGTGAAGCCAAGAATAATCAAGTGCTTATGGATTTTCATATGATATCACTCATTGTACATACTTGAGAAATTACATGAGGCAGCCATCCTATGGCCTAAAAAAAGTTTATTAATGGAGGACAAGTACTCACAAGGATTATCTACCACAAAATAAAAAAGGAAGATGGTGTTATTCTTATGATCTCTTCAAAGTTGATGCATGATTACATGAAGTCAAGGGGCAAGATACAAGGCAAAATGATACACATGAGGAAATGAGGAATGAAGAGGAATCTTCAAGGAAAAAAATGAGAGGAACTTCACTTCAATCCATCACCAAGACAAAGAAAATGAACAAATCACTGAAAAAAAAAAGAGAGGAACTGCACTTCAATCCACCACCAAGACAAAGAAAATGAACAAATAACTTGACGGGCCTTTGCGGAAAGGATCATCAATGTGAGATGAGGAGATGCCACATGCCCAAGTGGTTATTGATACATGCAATGATCAATAAACTCCTTTGTTTGGAAAGGCAAAATTATATAATTATCTGAGTTGTTGAAGGGGAAAGCTTATGCATTGCAATATCAAGAAATGTTGAAAGAGTTTAATGAGTGTTGGAAAACAATGTCCAAATATTGCTCATAGTAAATAGCATGAGTAGTTCTTCCTATAAGTCCTTTACAGGGAAATGGCATTGGTAGTGTGGCTACACTAGTTTCCTCTCAAAGAACTCACCCGAGTTCAAAACTCATCGGCAACAGCAGCGAACGTGTTCTATTTTTTTGAAAAAGCTTATCAATTCAAAAACACCCGAATAGTTTTTGCATATGATGTTTTAATCGAATACAATCGCTATTCGCTAGTGCTCTATGCAAACGTAGTGTTTTTTGGTGGAGCTTTTGGAGTACTTTTCAAGTAGACAACTACTATAAAAGAACATGCTTGGTTTATTGTCGAGATATCCTTCACATAGTTCAACACAAGCTTTGGAAGCTTTGTTACCTCAATAGAGGTGGTGCTTCTTAGCACATGGGGCAGCCATGTTGCTATCTTGGAGCATGTTGAGGAGCGGCTATGGAGTTCTTGGAGAAGAAGAGTGTGCTCATACTCTTGCTTATGGAGAGGCTATTAGCAGCTTGGTGGTATGGATCGGCCATTCACATGATGTATTTGAAGATTGTCTTCTACATGAAGATTTCAGGTTACTTCAAAGACATTGGATGGTGGTTAACATAAGATTTGCATCTTATGTTAAGAATTCAGGTACATGTTCTCTTTATGCACACAGGTACTACTTGGAGTTTATGAGTTGGTAAGATCATTCTGAATACTATTGATGGTAGTTCTTTTACATTGTCGGATGCTTTATTTGTGCCAAGGATCAAGAAAAATCTGTTATCAGTTTTAGCATTGGACAAGATTAGCTTAGTTGTGAAATTTATTGATGACAGATGTACAGTTCATGATCTATCAAATGGTGATGTCATTATTGCTTCTCGCGTTTTATGTCATGGGTTGTATAAGCTCATAGATTATGCAAAATTTTTTGAATAATTCAGGATGTGTAGTTCAAGATTCTTAGGCTATGTCAAATGCAGAGCTTTGGCATACATGCTTTCGTTATCTGAATTTTGCTAGTTTGCTACACTTGTAGAAATCTAAAATGTTTCATCTCTTCCCAAAATTGAGGCACCTGGTAAACATGTCTATGAAGGTTGTATTTTGGGCAAAATGTAGCGTTCCTCCTTCCCAAAAGACAGTTCAACATTCCTTCTTCCCAAAAGATGGTTCTGTACGAGCTACTAAAAAATTGTAGCTTGTTCATAGTGATGTTTGTGGTCCTATGCAAACACCTTCTTTAGGGAACTATCTTTACTTTGTGACTTTCATTGATGATTTTTCCAGGCACGCATGGGTATATCCATTGAAGGTCCAAATTGTTTATGTGTTTCAAACAATTTTTGGTTTTGGCTGAAAATCAATTAGCATGTAAAATGGGCATCCTTCGTTCTCATTAAGGATGGGAATATATGTCTTTAGATTATAATGCATTGCTAGCTGAACATGGGATAAAACATTAGTATACAGTGTTGTATACACCTCAATTGAATGGAGTTGTTGAATGGAAGAATAGTTCACTCATGGAGATGGCCAAGAATATGGTCAAGAGTCAGGCTTTACCACATAGTTTTTGGCTTGAGGCTGTTATGTGTGCAGCATATGTACTTAACATGTGTCCCACTAAAGCATTGCAGACTATCACTCCATGCAGGAAATCAAATGATAAAGTAGTGAAATCTATTTCTTTTGGGTACATCTCTGAAAGCAAAGGCTATCATCTGTATCATCCATAGAGTAAACACATTTTGGTTAGCTGTGATGTTGCAAAAATAACTGCAACATGAATAGGAACGTGAAGATCATCAACTTCAATATCATCTACATCACCTTCAAGAACTGTATTTGCAAGTGTATTAGGTTGTTTTTCAACACCCTACAAAATATTCCACATTCCTTTCGGGACTAATACATGACACATCATATATGAACGTAATGGGTAATTGATAACATCCAACTTATCCTCAAGAGCTAACATACAAAATACATCATTGCTTTTAGCCATAGTGTAGATTGATTATGAAGAGAAAAATACAATGATGATGTATAGCACAAAGCCAAATGCTCTCTGTGCATAATGCAAAATCCCAAAGAGTACACGATCAAACAAGGTTACAAAATACCCCAAATTATTTCTACTGTCGGCCTTCTCTACACCAGACCTCCACCTTCTCCAAGAGCTTGCACTTGTGCACACCTTACACTCAAGCTTCCAATAGGGGAGGAGGGATGGACACCTTCTGTAGATGCACACACAGCTTCAATGGGACCTTGTGACCCTTGATTTTTTTGCTTAGCACTTCTCTGCACACACCTAGGTCATACTTCTTGCACACTTTGCACTTGCTTCTCTGCATCGCACACTCACTGAATGTCTCTTGCTCTTCTCTCTTGGTGTAGACTATGCTCACCTTGCTTAGTCTAACCAAGAATAATGCATGCCTTGAGTTGAGTGTCGGTTCATGTACGTACGCTCCTAACTGCTAGAGTATCTTGGTGCTCACTTTAATGTACCAAGATTTTCTCCAAATGTGTGCAGCCAATGAATCCCTGTTTTGTCCGTAGTGACTTTAGGACAACAACAAAATTTTAAATGGGGGGGCATACTTTCACCTTTGTGTACGCTTCTACTTCAAATACCTTCACTTTTATCCTTCAATTCTTCAATTCTGTACCTAAGGGAGGGTTCACTTGAACCTTCCAAACACTTTAAAAACCCTGAACCTTAGAGAAATTACAGAACGACAATCTGCAACCTGCATCCACTTTTTGCAAAACATAACCCTTGTGAACAAATTGATTGTACAGTATCTGTGCACCTTGACAACTGAACTTTGAATGATTTGACCTTGACCATCTTGACTTTGATAATTTGACTTTGGCCTTTTGACTTTGACCATGATGACTTTGACCAATGTGACTTGGATGGGCTCAATAGTTGCCCAACACGTAATGGGGTCTCACTCTCGGAGAGTTAACAACCAAAACTCTAAGTAGAGATGTCACCATGATTCCTATTCTGCAAAATCTTCAAAAGGACACTGGAGCAGCTACCAAGTCCACCAAGAGTAGTAAAGAACAAGCACCATAGAAGAACCAAAAGTGGAAATTTTGCATGGAAGAGCAGATGATGGAGAATGGAGGGTAGGAGGAAGTTTGAGGGAGGGCTGAGAGGGATAGGGTAAGGAGGGGTAAGGGTGGGGTTGGGTTTAAGGATAAAGGGAGGGGAGGGAGTAGGATTAGGGGCTCTAGAGATGGATAAAATGATGAAACATGAAAGCTACAGAGGGTGCACAAGGAAAATGTGAAAGATATGGTAAAATAAGTTGAGAACAGACCATGTGGACCCTATGCAAAATAAAAAACACATGAAAAATGTGCATAAAACACGTAGATTTGGACCAAAAAGAGAAGTAAAGTCTAGATTTTGAAAAAAATAATGCAAAAATGGAGTCCTCAAAGGTCAAGAAGCATGAAAATGACCCCAAATGTGAGAAAAATGACCATCCGAGGTGCAATCTAGAGCCAAAAGTATTTGGGCAAAAGAAAAAAAAATATAGTTAACCACCATAGGATACATTTTATCCTATGGTGGGGTTGGGGGGGGGGGGGGGATAGCGCACCGGGGTGGGGGGGAAGGGGGGTGGGGGGAGAGCACACCGGGGTGGGCAGGGGAAGGGGGGAAGAGAGAGAGTAGAGGGAGCTAGAGAGTGATAGAGAGGGGAAGTTTTTTTTTGTGGAACTAAATAAAGATAACAAAAAAAATTAGCCGCCAAGGGTGCCTTTTTTTCTGAAAATACCATAAAATAGTTGAAAATCCAAATAAAATCCAAAAAAAAAAGTCCAAAAAATTTAGAAAAAATTTGAAATTCTAAAAAAAAATTCTTTTTTTTTTATTTCCTAAAAATTTTCAAAAAAATGTTCATGCAAAGGGCTATGAAATGGCTTCTAATTTTCATAAAAACTTAAATAACAAGCATGAAAATGGATAAAAACTAATAAAACTTAAGCAAAAAAATGGTACGAGAAGGCTATGTACCTGAATCCTTCATTGGAATAATATCTCCCCCATACTCCATCTTTTGAATCTATGTTTTAGCTACTATGTGACTTAATCTGCAAAATTTCATTTTTACTATTCGAGCTTCTTCAGCCAATGGAATCCTCTGTTTCCAAAGACTTGCAAGTACTCCCTCCACCTCCTTGTAAAGCCGTACACTTACTACCATAGAAATTGACATAACAGATGATATCCATACCAGTATCCATAACCAATTGACCATTGATATAGCTTTTGAATCAGCTTCATCTCTGTTGCACTTAATGGATTTTCTTATCCTCTCCCTTCTATGGTCTTTGGTTGATATTGTTTCACTCGAATCATTAACCTGAATGATATCATCTTTTTCTTCATAGACTTCCTTTATCCTTATGTGGTTTGGAAAAATTCCATAACAAGAAGATGGGTCTTCTACATGGAGCCAAGCCAACATGTTTTCTTCTTCATATAGATTTGCTTCTTCATATAGATCTGCCTCTAGGTTGTTCAACAATTCTTCTTCCATACAAATACCAATTGTCTGCATCATGCTGGTATGTCTTTGATTGTCTGGTCCTTCTTCTAAAAATATATGTGGCAACTCTTTTCCCTCTTGCTTTACCCACATTGTGTCCTTACCCCAGTCATGCAGCACATTGGCATGCCTTAACCAAGGTCTCCCAATCAACAGGGGGAAACTTCCTTCTACCTTTGGCAACCTTAAGACAACAAAGTCCAAGTTAAAGATGGTACCTTGTATCTCAGTTGGGACTCTAGGGACCACTCCCATAGGTCTTACTATGCTTTGGTCTACCAATGTTATTATAGTGAAGTTGGCAGGTCTTGAAGGTTGTAGCCCAATCTTTTTCATGGTATGTTTGGGCATCAAGTTAATGCCAGAATTGCCATCCACAATAAATCCTTGAAACTCATGTCTTCTGATAGTAAGCTGAGGGCTCTTATAATATGTGAAGGGGGCTTCCCCTACAATTCTATCTTTCTGCATAACAACAATCTTTGCCACTAAACTTGTTGTGAGCTTTGAACTCAATTTCACATCCATCTTTATTAAATAAAAAATACTTACCTCCTTTTTCATGGACTTGAGTAGACTTGCAGCTTCAAATTCCTTAAGATCATGGGCTCTATTTGACTTATCAAACTCCTCATGATCCCTACTGAATGCATGTCCAATGGCATCACTAGTACCTATGACATCTTCCATTTGCCTTGTATCTGCACATGTGTTGGCTTTGTCTTCAAATGTCTCTTTGTCTTTGTTTAGTCGATTAATCCTTGATTCTTGACCTATGTCTAGGTGAGCCTTCCCCTTGCTTCTTATCTGCACTACAAAACATTCAATTTCTTCTAAATGCACCACTTTGGTAGATGGTTATGGCACATTAACTTGTTCTACAACTTCTTCTTTACACACAGAAATCATTTGAATGTGTGGCCCAGATGAAGATGTCTGGTTCTTAGGGTAGCAATTGGTATAATGGTCCCTGGCCTCTGGGCAATTTCTACAAGGAGGGGCATTTTTTGGTAGAGTGCACCTGCTTTGGTAATGCCCACATTCTCCACATCTAAAATAGATAATTGGCCTCCTTGGCCCATTTCAAAAGTTATCCCTATGTCTAGGGTATTAATTGTTACCTGGATTGGGTGCTACTATCATCACATTGGTTGGCGGTTGAGCTCCTCCTTGTCCCTAATATTGTTGTGTAGGCATCCCTCTTGAGTGACATTCTTGTGCCTCATGCCCAGCTTTCCTGCACAACTGGAAAGTTACACTTAAAAGTGAACACTCACTTACCACATGACCCTACTTGCGGCACTGGTGCACCATAATCCATTTTTGATGCCACCTCCCTGGAGTTCTTGAAACTCCTGTCAAAGTTGTGCCAACTCTTTAGCTTGGGCTTCCTCCTCTTTCTGTAGCGTTAATGCCTCAATTTATCACCTTAGCTGAGGTACTACACTTTCCTCTTCGGGGTTTATTCCTTTTCAAGCTCTCAAGTTCTTTCCTTAGCTGAATTACTAGGTCCTTAGGTTCTATAGGAAAGGATAAATTGGAAGAGCTTGTCCCATATTGATGCCTAATTTGCTCCAATCTTGTGGCTGTATTGATAAATTCTTCTATTGTTGCTATCAGTAACACTAACTCCTTTATTTTACATTGTGTTGATATGGGAAGTGGTTTAGCCAGCCACTTCTTGATGAAAAAATGATGGGGAGGATTTGGCAATTTAGGCATCAATGCCTTGGCTCTAGTGACAAATTCTTGGAAGGTTTCATCAGAACCTAGTCTTAAATTTTCTAACTCCTCAATAATGTTTTCAATTGTGTTCCCTTGTTGGAACTATGTCCTAAATGCTTCCTTCAACAGGTCCCATGTGGTGAAATGGTTATCGGCAAACTGACTAAACCATTTGTCTATTAGCCCTTCTAATGTTGCAGGGAAAAGGATAAAAAATGCATCTTCTTTTCCCATCAGACCCCTTGTCTTGCATAATGCTAAAAATCTCCTAATGTGCTCATCTCAGTCTTTTTGTGCTAATCCTTTGAAGGATGGAAATTTGATATTTAATCTAGAAAGTAAAGTTGCCAAGTCTACCTGAGCCGCCATGTTCTTTGTTGATGATTTTGATGATAGTGGACTGGCTCATCTTTGAATAACCTTCCTTATTGTTGCTTTGCAAGGGACCCTCAAGGTTTGAGACTGGCTTGTGGTCATGAGCTACTCGTACTCCTTTTAGGTTAAGAGAATTCCAATAGAAGAAAGATTACCTCATAAGCCAGTATAGTACTGTCCGTACCCTTGCACTCTTCTACACTTTGCAAATATTGCTTCTCCTATGCTCAAGCCTCCTTATGGTCCCACCATGCATGCAAAATTTTGTTGTGGGATTCTTGTGCAGAAAGGGACTTGAGTGTTTGTAGGAGAAGTAAGAAGGATAAGAAGAGAATTATAAACACTGGAAGCTTTTGTAGATTGATTATGAAGAGAAAAATACAATGATGATGTATAGCACAAAGCCAGATGCTCTCTGTGTGTAATGCGAAATCCCAAAGAGTACACAATCAAACAAGATTACAAAATACCCAAGGTTCTTTCTGCCGCCGACCTTCTCTACACTAGACCTCCACCTTCTCCAAGAGCTTGCACTTGTGCACACCTTGCACTCAAGCTTCGAATAGGGGAGGAGGGATGAACACCTTCTATCGATGCACACACATCTTCAATGGGACCTTGTGGCCCTTGATTGTCTTGCTTAGTACTTCTCTGCACAAGTCACACTTCTTGCACACTTTGCACTTGCTTCTCTGCATTGCACACTCACTGAATGTCTCTTGCTCTTCTCTCCCTTAGTGTAGACTATGCTCACCTTGCTTAGTCTAACCAAGAACAATGCATGCATTGAGTTGAGTGTCGGTTCACGTACATATGCTCATAACTGCTAGAGTATCTTGGTGCTCACTTTTATGTCCCAAGGTTGTCTCCAAATGTGTGCAGCCAACGAATCCCCGTTTTGTCCTGTAGTGACTTTAGGACAACAACAAAATTTTAAATGGGTGGCCATACTTTCACCTTTGCGTCGCAACCATGTCACATAGCTTCACTTTTATCCTTCAATTCTTCAATTGTGTACCTAAGGGAGGGTTCAACTGAACCTTCCAAACACTTTAAAAACCCCTTGAACCTTAGAGAAATTACAGAATGATAATCTGCAACCTGCATCCACTTTCTACAAAACATAACCCTTGTGAACAAATTGATTGTACACTATCTGTGCACCTTGACAATTGAACTTTGAATGCTTTGACATTGAACATCTTGACTTTGACCTTTTGACTTTGACCATTATGACTTTGACCAATGTGATTTGGATGAGCTCAACACACCTTATCTAACATTCATCAACCAAACAAAAAAAGAAGAAATAAAAGACCAAGAAAGGGAAAGAGAGAGAGAGAGAGAGAGGGAGAGGGAGAGTGTGAGAGTGAATAAAGAGGGAATGAAACACTAGATTATCTAGTAATACAAACACGTGAAGCAAAAGAAGATCCCCTACATACCAATAGCTCATCAAGGTAGAAGTAGAAAACGGGTGAGTAGAGGTGTCGAGTAGCATATCATCTGAACATCACACCAAAATGGAGTCTAAATCCCCATGAAAGGTTTTGCTCCTTAAATCCCCATATTGCAATGTCCCTTACCTATCACACGAGAACCAACAACTTCATAATCATACAAAAGCTATAGTTACCAGATTTATTGCCAACCACTTGTTATCATGTGAATGGTTCACCATCCGTACAAATAGCTTCATTCCCAAATAGAAAAATAGAAATATTTATCTTAAAAAGTAAAAAACATTTCCATAGGTACCAAGTTAAGACAAAGTATCCTCGTATATATAGTTAATATACTCATTGTCCTTTAGTCACCACTATAAACCCTAATGATAATGCAACAAATCTTGAGGCCATTTGGGGTGCAAACGAAGAACCATGCTAAACTTCTATAGAATCCAAATGAAATAAAAAAGGAGACACACACACAGAGAAACAAATTATGCCCAAAAAGAAAATCAAGAACAAGAGAGAGAATAGCAAGACATGGCCTCGAGCAAATGGAGGGGAATAACAAAGAAGGACACATCATTTTTTCCTATTGTAGGCACTGACATAACAAACATTGGATTCTTATCAAAGGGATTCAATCACACTACAAGACCACAATTTTTCCCAATAGTATCATCATGCTGCACAAACCTTTATAGAATATGTGGCGGGAGGAAAAAGGAAGGAGAGAGAGAGAGAGAGAGAGAGAGAGAGAGAGAGATGACATGCAAGAGGAGGAGAAAAAAGGTTATGGAAATGAGGGAATCTAATACATTGTACCAACTGCTATGGGATTCGCCAAGGGCTCTCAAGTATTCTCGATGAGCCCCTTAATTATGGTGTTCTTTGGGTACCTAGGTTGACAATGAGCAAGATGATATGATGAACTTTCTAGAGATTCCATGTGGGAGGTTTTCATCTAGATTCCCGCCCTAGCATTTAACCCATACTCAATTATGTACCCTCCTTTCTCTCTTCTAGTGGAGGTACCAAGTGGTTGTACACATGGGTGCCATGGGGAACTCATATGAGAGCCCACGTGCAAAAATTCATAAGAGGAGGCTCCTACATGCCCATCGTTTAGCTCCCATGTAGCAGATAAAGAGCCAACTCCTACCTGAATAGAGTACACTTGATGGTGCCATGCCATGTAAGTCATTATTAAATACATGATTGATAAATCAAGCATTAAGAGCCCGGGACTCTAATAGCCACCATAGGATTTGTGTGGAGAAACAAAAGGTTAAGGATCCAAATTAAATTTATTACTAGAATTTAGAAATTGGAGTTTTGCATATCACCAAATTGACAAAAACTCACACTATTACTATTGTGTAGTCTCGTGTAAACTTTTAGTTCATTGAGTATCGAATTGCATAGAAGTTTGGAATCTTTTATGTATAGTATGTTGATCTAATAGTATATTCCGGTAAAGACAGACTACGCAATTTCATCTCTTTGAAGTTGAGTAAAGTAATGGTGAATATCGAAATAATCGAAGTCTATGAAGGGAAATTACATGATCTTGGCTGAGTTTGCTTTTTCCATCCAGTAAAGAACTCAAGTGTAATTTTTAGTCAGGTTTTTTCTTGGAGTGTTATTGCTAAAAGATGATACAATGATTAGAATTCGGACATGTGGTAAGCTCTATTTTTCATCTAGGGTAGCAGAAATAGAAAAATACACAATATCATTCTAATTTCCAATATCATAATAGGTATAATAGGTGTATCAATAACAATTATAATAATACTAATAACAATACAATTGTTGTTAACTCGCATTTTTGTGGGAAATATGGCCAGATTTGCACGAATTCCAAGGATGTACAAGAATATGATCGGAAGAAGAAAGAAAAGCACAATCCCATCACCAACATGGCAGTCATCATGCAAAAGGATTGATAGCCTACTATGGTGCAGACTAGATCTAGAAGACTATTAGAACCAATCATTGCCATATTTGAACCAAATTTTAAAAAATAATAGCAGGTTTTCTCCAAAGCAGCTACTTGGGTCAAGGATTCCCCTCTAGTATTTTTCACTCCTCCAATTACTCAAACTAGCCCAATAGTCAAACTTTTCAAGCTCAAAATGTGGAGGGCCAAACTAGTAATTCTCCATCCTTTGAAGAAATTGTACATTCTCAGAACTATCCTTGGTCTATGAGAATGGAAGCTCATCTTATGAGCAAAGATCTGATGGGATACATCACAGGAGAGGAAGAAAAGCCAGAGTTCAAAGATCCAAGTGTTCCAACTAGGGAGGAGCTTGCAGATATAAAGGTTTGGATGAAGAAGGATGCTCAAGCAAGGAGCATAATCTACATGGTAGTGAATGATTATTTGCTTCCTCATATCAGAGGACTTGAAAGTGCAAGTGACATTTGGAATGCTTTGGAAGAGCATTTCCAGAATACAACCAAATCAAGGAAAGCTTCATTATGGGCAGAGTTTACTACCTTCAAGAAGAAGGCTTCACAATCAATATCTGATTATGTGACAAAGATGAAAGTCATTGCTGATTCTTTAGGTGCAGTTGATGAAGATATTGAAGAAGATAAGTTGGTAAGACAAATTCTCACAGGACTAAGAGGAGATGAGAAGTGGAAGCCTTTTATTTTGTCTACAGAACTTTCATTAGATCATTTCACTCCTGATTTGAATCAATTGTTAGGACATATGCTAACTTTTGAGAATGATATCAAAGGAGATGTTGATAAGAGTGCAGGTCATGCAATGTATTCTAAAGACAAGAAGAAAGCTAGCAAAGGAAAGCAACAATCAGTTGAAGATGAAGGTACTCCAAGTGAAGCAAACTTCCTAAGAGGAAGAGGAAGTGGCAAAAGTAGAGGAAGAGGCAGAAGTAACAAAGATAATGTTAGAGCTTGTTGGATATGTGGTAAGACCAATCACCTATCTCATGATTGTTGGCATAATAATCAAAGCAATGGTAATTTTAATCAGAACTTTAATCAAAGAGGAAGAGGTGGCAGATATCAGAGAGGAAAATTCAGAGGTAGAGGTGGTAGGAATTCTTTTGGAAGAGGTGGAGGAAGAAACTTCCAAAATCAATCCTATAATAACACCTACTACAATTATGCATCAGATCAGAAAGAAGATTCGACTCTTATTATGAATGCAACATGTGAAGCCTCACATGAAGACATGAGAGTATTTTATATTGACTCAGGATGTAGCAATCATCTGAGTGGAAATATTGCTTTGATGACTGATTTAGATCATAAGGCAATCAATCACACAGTTCAAATAGGTGACAATACAAAGCACAAAGTAAAGTCAACTGGTTCAGTTAAAACCAAAGATGGAAGTACTATCTTGAGTAAGGTTCTATATGTTCCTACAATTCCAAAGAACTTGATCAGTGTAGGAAAAATTGTGGAAAAAGGATATGAGGTAAGGTTCACTAATGATGGAGTTTATGTTGAAGACCCTAGTCAAGGGTATAAACAAATTGTTACAGGAAAGAAGGAAGGAAGGCTCTTCACATTAAAGATACAAGGTAATGTTGGACATGCTATGTTTACATATGGAGAGCAAAAGGTGTCTGAATTGGATCTTTGGCATAAAAGACTTGGAAATTTTAATTAAAGAGGTATCAAAGAAATGGTTAACAATGGTTCAGTGCTTGGATTGCCTAATGTTGCAAGTCAACACATGACATACAGATGTGAAGCATGTCAGTTAGGTAAGGCTCATAAGCACTCATATAATAAGCATGGTTTTATGTATTCAGAAAGACTTGAATTGGTACATACAGATGTGTGGGGTCCTTCAAAGGACTTTAGTATAAATGGTTCAAGATATTATGTCATATATGTTGATGATGCTACCAGATGGATTACAATCTATGTGATCAAAGACAAGTCAGAAGTGTTTAATACATTTAAACACTATCATGCATATGCAGAAAGAATTACATGTCAAAAGTTGAAGAGACTAAGGTCAGATGGAGGGGGAGAGTATTTCTCTAATGAGTTCAGTGATTATTTGTGGAATGCAGGTATAAAGAGAGAGGTTACTTGCAAGTACTCTCCTCAACAAAGTGGGGTAGCAGAAAGAAGAAACAGAACTCTTGTTGAGTTTGCAAGGTCAATGATGAAGGAGAAAAATTGCCCTAATTATTTGTGGGTTGAGGCTGTGAACACAGCCACATATTTGGTCAATAGGTTACCATGTAAAGCCTTGCAGGGTATGACACCATATGAAGCTTGGTGGGGTAAGAGACCTACCTTGGATCATTGTAAAATATTTGGATGCTTGGCATATGTATATGTGCCATTACAATTGAGGCATAAATTGGAACCTAAAGCAAAGAAGTATGTATTTATTGGTTATGATGACAAGCAGATAGGTTATAGGTTGTGGAGTCCATCCACAAAGCAATTCCTTGTGTCTAAGGATGTTACATTTGATGAGCAAGGTACTTGGTATGTAGGTACACTTAATGTTCATGCAGATGTTGAAGAAGTTGTGAATCAAAAGAAAGGTAAATCAAAGGTTCAGATATTTGATGAAGATGAGAACAATGAATTACAGGTTGAGGTTGAAGAAGTGCCAAGGTTTGATCCAGAATGTGATGAACCAGAAACTTCAAGAAGTGGAGAAGTCAGAAGGTCATCTAGGCACAAATGGCAGCCTACAAGGTATAGCTATGATACTTCATTCTTGACTACTAAATATTATGCTTACATGTTAAAAGCAGATGAAGATCCATCCACATATGATGAAGCCAAAGGAAAGAAGAATTGGGAAAAAGCTATGCAAGAGGAGTATGATGCATTGATGGAAAATGAGACTTGGGATTTGGTTCCTAAACCAAATAGTCAGAAGATCATTGGATGTAAATGGGTCTACAAAACAAAAAGTTTTGCAGATGGAAGTATATCTAGGTACAAAGCCAAGCTTGTTGTAAAGGGATATGCACAGACATATGGTGTGGACTATGATGAAACTTTATAGTCCTGTTGCAAAAATGACAACCATAAGGACTCTCATAGCAATTGCTGCTTGCAAAGGTTGGAAATTATCTCAATTAGATGTGAAGAATGCATTTTTGAATGGTTTTATTTCAGATGAAGTCTACATGGAACAACCAGATGGTTTCAAAGATCAATTGTATCCAAATTATGTGTGTAAGCTCAAGAGAGCTTTGTATGGGTTGAAACAGGCCCCAAGGGCATGTAATTATAGGCTTGTAAAGTTCTTAAAGGAACTTGGATTTCAAGCTTCAAAGGCAGATAGTAGCTTGTTAGTCAAAGCAAGTGAGGATGGATTTATTTATGTTTGTATTTATGTTGATGACATAATACTTACAGGAACAGATGACAAAGGTATACACATGATTAAGAAGCAGATGGAGAAAGAATTCAAAATTAGTGATTTGGGAAATTTGTCATTCCTTTTGGGAATGGAGATTTCATATACTCAGCATGGAGTATATGTAACTCAAGAAAGGTATCTGAAAAATTTGCTAACCAAATTTAAAATGGAAGATTGCAGGATAGCACCAACTCCAATGGAAGTGAATCATAGATTGACTACATATGGAGGAGAGGAATTCAAAGATATGAAGCTCTATCAGAGTTTGGTGGGTAGCTTGATTTATGCTACATTAACAAGACCTGACTTATCATATGCAGTTGGAGTTCTATCTCAATTCATGCATTGTCCTAGAAAGGAACATTGGATTGCACGACAAAGAGTACTTAGGTACATCAAGGGCACACTTAAAGAAGGATTGTACTATGGATTTACTTCAGATACAAGAGTCAAAATATATAGTGATGCAGATTGGGCAGGTAATTCTGATGATAGAAGATCAACACATGGATACTTGTGTTATGTGGGAGATAAGTTAATTTCATGGTGCTCCAAGAAGCAACATACAGTTGCTTTATCATCTATAGAAGCAGAATACAAAGGTATGGTAGAAGCTGCAAAGGAAGTAATATGGTTAAAGACTCTTATGAAGAGTTTTGATATTTTTCAAAGTACTCCTATCATTTGTGGAGACAATGAGTTCTTTATATTTGGCAGCAAATCCTATGTTCCATGCTAGAACTAAACATATTGAGATTTAGTATCATTTTCTAAGAGAGAAGGTTGTTGATAAAGAAATAGAAGTTATGCATACTCCTACAAAGGATCAACTTGCAGATATGATGACAAAAAGCTTGGATGGACCAAAGTTGCAGAGGTTTAAAGATATGGCATGGATAAAGAAGATGCAGGTAATCACAATTGATGATTGAGGGGGAGCTGTTGGAGCAGGACAATCAACAATTGGTGATTGTATCAAGCCTAGAAGTGAAGAAATGAAGAAAAGATTGAAGTCCAACTTCATGGAGTAAAGAGAAGATTCAGATAGTAAAGTTCTTTAAAACATATGTACATTAGCTTTGTAAATACTTCAATATACTTGAAGTAATGACGAATCAATACTCATATGTATATATAGATACGTGTAGATGTTCATAGGAGATGAGTGAGATGAAGCATAGATGAATAGATGATGTGTATTGGATGTATCATCCATCAGATGTATGAAGAGTTGAATAGAAAGAATGTTCAACAAATTGCGCATCGATCTTTCCTCTAGTTCTCCTTCTGAAATCAGAAATCCTTTTGTACACATCTAACTCCATAGTTAATCTATCTATGGTTAAAGTTTGAGAGTCCAATTGCAAACAGGCTGAGAGAATCTTGTGTAGGAACATCTATGTGTAAGAAAGTGTTGAGTATCTTCTGAAACAGGCGCAGATTCGATGGTCAAAGAAATGATCAATTCTCAGTGCACAGTGTAAAGTTTTATACAAATGAGAGTCAAAATCTAAGTTGGAAGGTAAGCCATCTATGGCTAAAAGCATTTGCTTAAACGGGTTCTAGTTTGGGAGAACTATGTGTTAGAAGTTGCAGGTGTCAAAGTCAATTCTACAGGAAGGTAGTTTCAGACATAGGTGAATTGTTTGAAGCATTTCTCATAATCTAATGAAGCTTTTAAAGTGTTTTAACTTGGAGGAGGTGCGCATACTCTAGGCAACACATTCTACAAAGTTTCATCAGAAACTTTACACAAATTGTTAATCAATGAGTGATTAATGTGCAACATACTTTTCTGTGAAATGACTTTCTTCATAGTTAGCTAATTTCTTGATAGTTTGGTAATTGTCTTCCAAAATTGGTTGAAGTCTGAAGTTATTCTTGATATAGAGATGGTCTAACATCAAGAATAGCTTGTTCTTTTGGAGATTAACACTCTTTATCATGGGAGGTGAGGAGCACCTCTTCTCCATGATAGTGTGTAGTGGTTCTAAGTTATCTATGTATAGAGTAAAATGGTGATTAGAAATGATGTGTAAGAGTATTATGTTTCCATGTATATGCTAGTAGACATACAAGGCTTATTTGTGTATACTCATGCAAATCTTTTAAGTTTTGTATCTCATGCGATGCATACCAAAAAGGAGAAATCGTGTAAGAATATATGTTATCTACATGCAAAGTCTTCATAACAAGCACCATGCAAGGATTTTCATCCCATGAGCATAAATAAAATGTTCATATGTCAATTATTCTAATGTTCTATCAAAATTTTCATTTCATAACTTTGATCTAATGGAATCAAGAATAAAGAGAAAATTTATGGATCTAAAACCACAAATTTTCAAATAGTTGTGGTAGAATAGAATATAAGTAAAGCTCCTTTATTAAATTTATCAAAATTCTATCAAGCCTTTCCTAACAAGATGAATAAGGAATCAATTGATTCAATAAGAACTCCTGATAAAGTACCAACAACAATTAACTCCTTTTCTTTGAAACTAAAGTCAAATAGTATGTAGTGCTACTTGAGTTTCAGGAAAAGTTCCATTAGACATAATTTCAAGATATTTTAAGCAAGATTTCAAGCTAGGCTCTTGACTTATGCAACACTTTTTTTCCAAATCATGAAGAAGTCAAATCATTGTACCTTGGAAGACAAGAAAATTAAAACATGCTATTCAAACAAATAATTGGAATTACTATAACAAGACCAAGATATTGAATAGCCAAAGAAAGATGGAAATAACTCTATCTATCCAAAGACTTGGTTTATAAGTATTCAACATAGATAGATTATAGCATTTTGGCCCTCGGCGTTTCTTAAGAATTCATCCACACATTTGTGACAGATGTAGTACAACAACATGGGACATTAAATGTTGCATCTATGTAGGTATAGATACGGTTATGGGATGTTGGCCCTTGATATTGTTTCCTTTAAATCCAAGACTCATTCTTGAGTTTAAACATCATGATGGAGCTATGAGCTCAACAACCTAGGAATGAGAAAATTCAAGTATGATGTTCCCATCCAAGATCATTAATACCTTTTATTGGTACTTCAAGAATTTTATAAATCAAGCTAAAATGCAAAGAATTCAAGTGTGTATACCTTGTCAAGGATGTTACCCATTTTTGTTTTTTAATTTTGGAAAAGGTATTAAAGTAGATTCAATTGAAAACCTAACTTGAGTCAAAATGGATTTATTGAGGCTAATTAGATCCACTCAATTTTTATTGTTCGCAAAGCAAGTGATTAAAATTTAGAAAATTTTATTTGAGGTAAAGATGAAATAAAAGAAACAAGTTTTGAAAGTTGCAGTTTTGCTATTGGTCCTTTCTGAGGACCTAAAGAGATCCTTCAAGGCTAAACAAAAACAACTACGCCATTAGATCAACATTCAAATGTTTTGGATGGTAAAGAATAAAGGATCTTAGTCTTTTCTCTTGAAACTTGATATCATCAAGTTAAGAAATAAGAAAAAGACTGTTAGGAATGATCAAGAAGGCAATAAGTAGACATAGAAGGTAGGATGAGAGAAAGAAATATGATTGAGATGTAATGTGGATTGGAGAAAGGATCCACTGATATAGGAACTCTTCTTAGCTAGTCAAGAAGAGAATGACTCATCACCTATAGGAAGCATCATGTAGTTAGCATTTAATGAGAGAAGATTTTTCTTCCTTTGGAATATCCATATTAACTATATGCAAGTGAGGCCAAATTATATAAGAGTACAAGGATAAACTCAAAAGGTAAAACTAGTAAACTATTGAAGTCATCTAATATTAGAGTTTGAGGGGCAGGAATGCATATAAATAGCATGATGAAGAAGCAGCTTAAGAGCACAACATGTCACGAGGAAGGAGATAAGGAAGAGAGCTCACACACACACTCTCACTCTCAAGGAGAAGCACACACACAGATTGAGGCAAGGAAGAATGATCTTCTTCTTCTTCTTCTATTACATAAAAAGGAGTGTACAAGAATGACCTAAAAACAAGAATACAACAAGTGCAATATATAAAGATCAGTACATAAGGAAAAACCTAATGTCTGCGAATGAGTGAGATGGCAAGGAACAAATGTGCCATCACTCTCGGTAGATAATCTAATAAAGCTCGATGAAGTATCCCTGACATATACCGACGTGACCACTATACATGTCAGAGAAACGAAAAACTGGTACGTGTCATCCTGGATCATCACATGTTGAGCTTAATATCTCAATGCTCCCCCTCAAGCTCAACACCATATCCTATAATCCAAGCATCTCCCGAAACTTCTTCAACTTCTCAGCTCCAAGTGCTTTGTGAAAATATCAGCAACCTGCTCATGTGTTCTCACATAAACAAGATCAATATCACCTGCTAATACCTTCTCTCTGATGAAGTGATAATGTACCTCGATATGCTTTGTTCTAGCATGGAAAACAGGATTCCATGCTAACTGTATGTTGCTAAGATTATTGTAATTAATAGTGATATGCTTTCCCACTTCCACACCTAAATCCGCAAGTAGCATTTGTAGCCATGATGACTCACATGTTGCCATTGTAGCACCTCTATACTCGGCCTCTGTACTCGACAAAGCAACAGTGGGTTGCTTCTTGCTGCTCCACATAACAGTTGCACTCCCAAGTGAGAATAGAAAACCACTAGTAGATCTTCTATCTGGAATGCTACCAGCCCAATCTGCATTGGTGTATCCATAAACCTGCAAATCTACACCAGCCTCATAAAACAATGCATAATCCAAAGTAGCACTCACATAACGTGGAGTGCGCCTCAGAGCATCCAAATGTGGCTTCCTGGGAACCTGCATAAACTGACTTTCAAGTCCAACAGTATAACTTAGATTAGGACTTGTAATTGTGAGATATATAAGATTTCCCACAATTTTCCTGTACATAGTAACATTTTTCCAATGCTTCACCTGATGTAGTATCAAGCTTCAAATTCTGATCTAATGGCATAGAAATTGGCTTATAATCAGCCATACCATATGTTTGCAGCATATTCAAGGCGTATTGCCTTTGTGACATCCATATACCTGCTTTCCTACATGGTGAGTTATAGGAAGAAGTATATATGGACCAGCCACAAGGATATGAAGATTCAAAGCATCCAAAATACATTTGCAGGTTGCAAAAGGCTTTGTATGGGCTGAAGCAAGCCCCTCGTGCATGGCATGCAAAGATTGCTGATTACTTAACTAGCATTGGGTTTTCTATGTGTGATGCAGATCACTCACTATATGCAAGGAAGGCTGATGATGGCATCACTATTGTGGCTATTTATGTTGATGACCTGATTGTAGGTGGTGATAATGAAGGAAGCATCAAAGAGGTAAAGCAACTTCTTATGCAAGAATTTGACATGAAAGATCTTGGTGTGCTGCGCTATTTTGGCATTGAGTTTATACATACAGAAACTCTTCACATCCATCTGATGCAAAGTCCATCCGTTTGCTGTAGCTAATGCAACAAGTGTTCTGACAGTAGACATTTTAGCTACATGGTTGAATGTTTCCTCATAATCAATGTGACCAAACTGCTCCATACCTCTTCTGGAGTCTTGGCATCCTATATGTGTCCAATCATGCTATCATGTATGCTAACAGATAGTCAATACATTACCTTTCATGCTCCTTGATTCCATTCCTCATATGGTCTTACCTGATCTGCAGTCCGATTCCTTTCTGGTAACTGTGGAGCGTTTTCATTCTCTCCTTCGATGTACTTCCAGCAGCCTTTTCCCATTAGGAAATTTGTCATTCTGAATCTCCAAGCATGGAAGTTGTTCTTGTCCAGCTTATCGCTCATAACCTGACTCATTCCATCTGGCTTTGCCATTTCTGCAGCAATTCACAGCACTACAAAACACTACAAGCAGCACTTCTGCTTGAACATTGTCGCACTATGACATGACAGTTTGATATCAGAAAAACACAGTTTTCATGTATCAACAGTATACGGAATCGCTTGAAATTCTGGATCTGGAATATATGAGTGTTGCCGAACACAATGCAAATTATAATTTCTAAAACTGACTTGGTTTTCTTGCGGGTTCTACCTTTCGGGCTCGAAATGCAGGTCGAGATTGCTCCGAAACTTCGATCTGACAAAAACGAGTGACCCTAAAGGGATAACTATCAAAAATATTTTGAGTTCTTCTACCTTCATGCCAATTTTCGTAGCAAACGGAAGTCATTTGTGAATCGCGTTTTCTCCACGCCTTGCTGCGTACTCTTCACCATCGCCTTCTCCACGAGCTCTCTACAACCACACTGTCTCTGATACCATGTCACGAGGAAGGAGATAAGGAAGAGGGATCACACACACACTCTCACTCTCAAGGAGAAGCACACACACTGATTGAGGCAAGGAAGAATGATCTTCTTCTTCTTCTTCTTCTATTACATAAAAAGGAATGTACAAGAATGACCTAAAAACAAGAATACAACAAGTGCAATATATAAAGATCAGTACATAAGGAAAAACCTAATGTCCGCGAATGAGTGAGCTGGCAAGGAACAAATGTGCCATCACTCTCGGTAGATAATCTAATAAAGCTCAATGAAGTATCCCTGACATATACCGATGTGACCACTATACGTGTTAGAGAAACAAAAAACTGGTACGTGTCATCCTGGATCATCACATGTTGAGCTTGATATCTCAACACAACAGACAATCACATATCATTGATTGGGGAATATGCAAAGGTAAGTAGGTAATTAGGATTTTGGGAATATGTACAAGCTAAGGAAAAAACATCTTGAAGAGGAAACCATGTGCCCTAGTAGTCCTAAACGTGTTCACATAAAAACTCCCCCTAGGAGTGATGTGGTGAACAATGGCCTAACACTCATGTATAAGCAAGTTCCAACCAATATGGACTAAACCTAATCCACAAAAGAGAGTAAGCTTAAAGCTTTGCAAAAAGGTTTGAACTTCTCATAAGGTAGAGCCTTTGCGAAAAAGTATGCAACATTATCTTATATGGATACATAAACCTTCTCTCTAGGAGAGTCTCTCCTTGACATGTTGATAGTGCACCTCAATGTACTTTAGCGCAAGCATAGAATACGTGTTTCCTTGCAACTTTCAATGTGCTCTGACTCTTAATAAATATGGTGGTGCAGAGATCTGACCAATGCCAAAATCATCCATAAGGGAAGTGAGCCACACACTCAACTGTAGTTGTGGAGATTACCCTATAAGTAATCTCACAATCAGAAGTGGCAACAATAGGATGCTTCTCGCTCAAACAAGATATGCATGAGCTACCAAGCATGAAGCAAAAACAACTTATGAACACAAGAGTTTCATAATAGCCTATCTTATCAAAGTTAATAAAAACATGTAAGTCTAGTGATACATATCCCTCCTTGAACAAAACAATCCAATCCAAATTACTAAGTACCAAATAAGTAGCAAAAGATACGCTTAATTATCACCCAATGCTTGAGACCAAGGCTATGCACAAGTCTACTCATTCGAGAGATGGGATATAGAATGGAAGACCAAGTGATAAATACATAAATAAAGCATCTATCAACTTGTTGATAGATACCAACATCAAATGCATCTCTCACACAATGGTGACTCAATCTAAACCTATCCCCATAAGAGTTGCAATGGGTTTACAGTCCTCAAGGCCAAAACATTTCCATAAAGTTTTAATAAATATGGTGGTGGCAAAGATATGACCACCACCAAAAACATCCATAAGGGAAGTGAGCCACACAGACGCAATGGTAGTTGCAAAAATTGCCCTATAAGTAGCCTCACAATCAAAAGTGGCAACTATAGGATGTTTTCAACTCAACCAGGATATGCATGAGCTACAACAATGAAGCAAAAACAACTTATGAACACAAGAGTGTCATAATAGCCTATCAAAGTTAATAAAAATATGTAAATCTACTGGTACTTATCGTGCCTTGAACAAAACAACCCAAATAAGTAGCAAAAGATACATTTAATTATCATCCAATGCTTGAGACCAACGCTATGCATAAGTCCACTCATTTGAGAAACGGAAAATTGAATGAAAGACCAAATGATGCATACATAAATAAGGCATCCATCAACTTGTTGATAGGTACTAACGTCAAAATCTCTAGCATCATGACAACTCAATCTAGACCTATCCCCATAAAAGTTGCAATGGGTTTACAATCCTCCAGGCCAAAACATTGCCATCAAGTTTCAATGTTATTTTTTGGCGCAAAGCAATGCCTCGATCAACTCTCATAGCTAAATGCCAAAAGAATGCTACAAATGCCCCAAAACTAATATTTCAAAAGAGGCATTCAAACCATCCTTTAACTCAAAAATATGCATCTCACTAGGTCTAATGAATAACATGTCATCAACATAAGCAATAATGATTAGAAGCACATCATTTGCATGTTTCACATACAACATGCTTTCAAATTGACTATTCTAAAATCCATGTGCTAATAAGCAGGCATGTATCTTTTCATACCATGCATGTGGTGCTTTTTTTAATTCATACAATGTCTTTTCTAATCTACACACTTTGTCTTCAATCCCTTTTTGCATAAAACCATGGGGTTGGAAAACATACACTTCTTTATGCAACTCCCCATTCAAAAATGAAGTTTTGATGTCCATTTGATATACATTCCGACCATTGTGAGTTGCAAGTGTACAAGCCATCAACATAAACAACAATTATTAGAAGCACATCATCTATATGCTTAACATACAAGGTGCATTAAATTGGATTATTCAAAACCCATGTGCTAATAAGTAGGCATGTATTTTTTCAACCAAACATGTGCTTTCTTTAATCCATAGAATCTTTTTTCTAATCTACACACTTTGTTTTCATTCCCTTTTAAAATAAAAGAATGGGGCTAGAAGCCATACACTTCTTTATGCAAGTACCCATTCAAAAAAGAAGTTCTCATGTCCAATTGATGTACATTCTAACCATTGTGAGTTGCAATTGGATAAGTGATATGAATGGTTATCATATAGCACATAGGAGCAAAGGTCTCATCAAAATCAATGCTTCTTTTTTACCATAAATTTTAGCTAGAGGCATATCCTTAAAGGGATCAACAATACCATCAAATTGTATTCAATTTAGAGACCCATTTAGTACCAATGGCCTTCTTGTCAAGAGGTAAGTTGCATAAAAACCAAGTACCATTCTTCATAATACCACCGTGGAAGCTTGAATGAGTATGACAAGGCAAAGATGCATTTAACTTAGTCTCTCAAACTCTACACCAATAGTTTTGGCATAGATTTTGCCCCACCAATATTTATTCTCTCATAAATTAGTGCACCATGAGTATCTACATCTAAAATGGAATCATCTATGTCCTCAATAGGCAAAAAAGTTTCCTCATCAAGAAGTTTGCACATCAATGAAAGTGGCAACAACTGTGTCATAAACATCCTTTGAATTCATTGTAGTTTCCTTGGTACCTGAAAGTAGAGGATGACTTGCATTCCCGCCATAAACTATACATCAGCTAATCAAAAGTTTTGTATGCACACAATAGACTTTGCTCTCATAAGTGTATCCTAACTGATTACATTTCATTACATTACCATCTAACTTCATCTCATTGCTCAATCACTAATGGATATGAAAAACAACCAAAAACACACAGATGAATCGCCGATGGATTTCGGCCATGCCAATCCTTATAAGGCTTGATAGATTGCAATGCCGTAGTCAGATACTTGTGGAGTACATATGCAGAACCCATCACGGTCACAAGCCAATAACTATGAGATAATGCTTGACTTTTAACTATTCATCTTGCCATTTCCATTTACCTATTATTCCTCTCAACAATATCATTATGTTGTACTGTATATCGCACTGTATATTGGCTTTTTATCCCATGCTTAACGAGAAATACATTGAAAAATGTATATGCTTCGTCCCGTGATCAAAATCAAGGGCAGCCAGTATATATTGACATATTTTTCAGTCATAATTAAGAATCATTTAAATAACACAAAAAGCTTAAACTTTGACTTGAGTGGATAGACCCATGCGTGTTTGAAAAAGTCATCTACAAAATTCATGAGATATAGGTGATGGTGTTTGCATAGAACCATAGACATCACTATGAACAAGCTTTAATCTACACTAAGCTCTTATTGTACCATGTTTAGGAAAGGAATAATGGTGCATCTTACCCAAAATGCAACCATCACATAAAAGTTTGAATGGCATCTCAAGCTTAGACAAATAGGACATATTATCAGAATGTTTTCAAACATAATAAACTAGCAAAATTTAGATGACCAAAATTTTGCATCTTAGATGGCCTACAAATCTTGAACTCCTAATTGCAACAGAAGCACCATGGGCAGTCCCTAAGATCAACCCAACATACTAGTATTCCACACAATACTTTACCACTTTTATTGAAGAGGTTTCCTCACTTACGAGGATTTAACCCTCATTAACTTATCAATGAAGTCACAAACAAGCTGCATGGCAGTATCATTTACACAAAAAATTCATAACTTTATGAGGATATAGATGAAATAAAGAGGTGTGATTGGAGTATGCAAACATAGATAATTCATTGCAAGAAATACAACTCATTTCATATTGACTTACAAAGCATAGTAGCATATTCACTTAAAGAACATAGAAGCAGCATAGTAACAATCTTCAAGCTTCAAAATAAGTTTTCCACATACAAGAGAAGCAAGATAGGACACTCTCTCTCGACATGCAGAAGAAAAAAGTGCAACAAATAAGCACGCATGGGATGAGCTTAAGGGGCTTGCTCCCCCATGATCCTATTTTTATATACAAGCTTTGGATGCACACAATGAGCCTCTTCTAGTCCAGATTCAATGTCCTTCATGTATATGAAGTTGATTGGCTGCTACCTTTTCATAATCTTCTCTATAAGTTCTCTCCAACCACCTATTTGGCTGTTAAAATCACTTTCAACTCTAAAAGCTCATGGATTTGAATGTCCCCTACTGTTTGGGGAGAGTTCCAAATAAGTTTAAGGTCCTAAACCATTCACTTACATAATAACCAACAAAAAGAATAAGAAAAACAACAAGATAGTGATGATTTATGATGATGATTATGATAATGATAATGATGATGGTGATGATGAAAAAGAAGACAATAAAGAAGAATGAAACAAGAAGTAAAAGAAGGCAAATTAAAACATGATTATGATGATGATGATGACGACAACAATGACAAAGCAGGAGAGGAGGAAGAAGAGGAGGAAAGAGGAGGAGAAGAAGGCCTTGCACAATAGTTAACACTAGAAACTTCAAAAGGGAAATTGGGCATAAGGCTTACATAACGCCACTTACCATATGGACTATGAACTTGAGAACTCTGCACACACACATCAATCACCTTTTATTTATCGAATTTCCTTTTCTACTTCACTAAGTCTAGAAATTATCAATATGCAACATAAATTCTAAACTAAGTTACAAAACCTGTAGCTCTGTAAGATTAAAGACGATTTGAAGCCTGAAGGATCAATTAGAGGTCCTTTTGCTGCTATTAGAGGTCCTTTACCAAGAACCAGACAAGTAGAAGATGCAAAAGAAAAAAAGGGAGAGGAAGGACGAGGAAAAGGAGAAGAAAGAATGAAGAAAGAAGAAAGAAAAATTAAAGAGGAAGGATGCAAAAAAAAGGAAAGAACAATGGATGCAAGAAAGAAGCAGCAACAACAAAGCCGAGGAAGAAGCAACAAATGCAATAAGTAAGAAGTAACAAATGCAATTAGGAAGAAGCAAAAGTGAGAAGGGAAAGAGAAAAAGGAAAGAAGAGAGCAGCAGCAGCACAAACAAGACAGAAGAACGAGCAGAAGGAACAAGGAAAACGGGCAAAAAGCAAAAGGCAAGAAGATGAAAACCACAAAGGAAAGAACAAAGAAACCACGACAGGAGAATTCACACAAAAGGACAAAATGCAGAAGCAGAGGAAGAAGCCACAAAAGAAAGAAGAAAACGTCAAAATAAGAAAGAACAAACAAGAAGGATAAGCAGCAAAGCAAAGAGAAAGAAGTAGAAGGAGAGAGCGGGGCCCCGGGGAGGGGGGGGGGGGGGGGAAGCAGAGAATAAAGGACAAAATGGAGGATGTAGAGAAAAAGGAAACAAACAAAAGGACGCATTGATAATGAAAATGAAGAAGGCATCCAAGGAATCAACCAGGAGAAGAGGACGAATGAGGAAGAAGGGAGCAGGAGGATGATAGAGGAAGAGCAGCAGCAGAAAAAGACGAAGACGAAGAAGAAGAAGACGAGGAAGAAGAAGAAGAAGAAGAAGAAGAAGACGATGATGATGATGATCACGATGACAACGAGGATGACAACAATGACAATATTGAGGAAGAAGGAAGAGGGACGTAAGGAAGAGAGAGAGAGAGAGAGGAAGCGGATGAAGCAGCAGGAGCACTAGCACCTGCAGAAAAAGAACAAAATCTAAAGATAAAGATAGAAAAAAAAAGGAACAAACAGGGAGGAAGCGACCAAGCAATGAGGGGGAGGAGAAAAGCAAGAAGAAAGCAGTAGAAGCCAAAGCAAGAAGGAAGAATGGATGCAAAACCAACGAAGATCAAGAAGCGAGAAGCACAACAAGAAGCAAGAAGGAAGATGCAGTAGAAGAAGAAAGGAGAAGCTGCATGAGCAGCAACAATAAGGAGCGGAAGAAGCAAATAGAAGTAGGAAGCAAGATAAAAGAATAAGAAATAAACAAGCAGCAGCCGCAGCAGGAGAGGAAACAGGAGAATGAAGAGGAAGCAAAACAACAAGAAGAAGGGATGGAAGAGGAGAACATGGTAGATGAAGATCTTCATGACCATTGCATGCTATCAAAGGCCACCTGATCCTAAAGAGAAAATCATGTTAGTAACACAAGTACATAATGCTGAAAGATACAACATAAGCAGAAGTAGCAATAGAGTCTAGACAAACCAAAAGGATTATAATCAGGAACAGAGTCTATACTATCCCCCTGTCATCCAGGCAAATTACGAATTGATCGAGAATGATAATGGATTTGTTTAGTGTGACTTTGAACTTAAGTTATAGAAATGTCTCTATGCAAGTGAAGTCTTAGCCTAGACTAATAGCAACATCATAATCAAGAAGAATAACAAGGATGGCAGTCAGTACAAACAAGAGAATCCAGATTCCAGACCCAAATTAGCTTTCCTGAGTTAGGAATAATTCAGGAGTATCACAAGCCCTATATGATTGAGGAAGGCACAGAACATCAATTCAAGATAAAATTCAAGTGACAGATTTGGCTGTGCTAGTAATAGTGATTTGATGTCAATATGGAGCACTGAGGCCAAGTCTGCTGGATTTCTTTGCATACACTGATTCCATAGGTCAGATCCAGTCCCTTAAAAGACATTTTAGAAGCAAAATCCTTTTGAAATTTTTCTTATTTAATGCAAACAAACAAAAAAATCAAGGGCTGAACATCCAAGGTCCACAGTCATTCACAGTACAATTATTGTAGGCACAGCAACTAATTCTGTTTTCCAGATTCTTCATCCCTTTTCGTTCCGAAATAGACAGTCCCAACCATCAATGCTACTGTAGCAGCTTGAACCCCAACACGTGCTCTCATTAGCAGCTGACTTCTTTTATGGTTTCCCTGCCTAAAAGAAACCAGACCAAACACAAGGACTCCTAAAGTGGCAAATGCCCCTGCAATGGTAAAAACAACCTCATGTTAAATGGTAATAGTACACAGTAAATCATTCTGGACAAAATTAGTTGCATTTAAAAATCTCATGATACAGTATTGATTGAGACTTTAAAGCATACACCACATAGATGTCATTAGAACAAAAAGCAGAATAAGTATTATGAGAAATGTATATAGTCAAATCAAAAAATCAGACCAATGCTCGCCTGAAGGCTAAAGCCCCTAGATTAGAAAAAGTGCTAACCACACTCCCTATTTGTGTAGCACCGTTATTGGCAAGCAATGGGGTCCTTGAATAAAGCTACTTGTTAAACTCCAGAAATCATTGACGAAACGTGAAATCAAGTGCTCATGATCCTTTGCCTTGTTGGAATTTGGGGCCCCAGGATCGTTCCAATACTAAAAACCTTTGAGCATACACAGCTTAATTAATCAAGATGATAAGTGAGAGATAGAAAGAAAGAGATCTTGAGACAAGGATAGGGAACGTAAGCAAGATGCTTACTCACTAAAAAATATATGTCCAAATTACAACATGGGAGTACTACTCAACCATATGATGTGGTGCACTCACTAATGGAAGAATAGCCAAGAAGATGATGATACAAAATTCAGATTATGATGTTATAATCTGAGTGTGTGAAGCGAATGAGCAACGAAGTGAACCTAACCTCACAAGATAGTGCAACAAATCTAAAAATCAGCAAACCCTAATTCTGAAAATAGGGTACAGAAACCCTAAAAACAGAATATAAGGCTAACTTACAAAAGATAGCTGCCTCCAACTTGTAGAAGACTCCTTGCTCCAAGAGAGTAGCCTCTCTTTCACCAAATCTTCACCTCCAAAGCTTCAAAACTCCAAAACTCTAGCTTGTGAATTGTCCAAGAGTGTCCCAACATGATCGTTATATAGTTGTTGTAGTCCTCCATAAAGCTTGTGCGAAAATTTACGAAAAGACTCTACGTAAATTAAAAAAGCTTTCATCGCCAAAATTAGCGATTGATTTTAACCTAGCTTTTTAAGTTTGGACCTTCATAAAATGCTTTTCCTCCATTTTGAGCTAAATTAGGGTTTGACTTTTCTCCCTATTCTAACCTCTGATGAAGAAATGAAGCATACCACTAGATAGCTCTCGCCAAGCTCTATCTAGCCTACAAAAGTTTTATCCAAACTGTACAAAAAATGCTAAGTCCAAAATGTAGAATTGCTAGAATGTGGTCCATATGTACATTGACTTCCAACATGCCTAAAATCACTACTTAACATCCTCTGCCACAGAAATTGTTCATGAAACTACACAAAGAACCTTGGTCTCAAAAGACCCACTTTTTTTTAATAAAATATAAATAATAACAAGCCAACCAAAGAAAGAAAGAAAGTCAAAAGAATAAACAAATAAAACGCCCAACAACAACAATAACAAGAGAGAAATACCAACAAGCAAACGAACATCACACACACAAACACTTATACATTGACACAATCCAAATAGGCCAAAAGCTGATAAAATAAAAAAGATATAAACAAAATAAAGTTTATCAAAATTATAATTAATTAAAAAACATATAAAAAATAAATAAAATGAAAAATAAATTATGGAAAAAAAAAACTCACACACACATATACATTCATATAGACATATACACTTCATATACACACTCACATACACATAAGAGTGCATTCTCACATCCACAAACTTACACACCCAATCACAAATGTACGATGAATTAGATGACGGTGTATGTACACCCTTAAAAGATATTCCTAAATATAGTCCTCACTCATGAGATGACATTGCACATTTGTGTATATGTGGTAGACGAGATATGAACCGGAGCATAACATGGGATCAAAGGACCAACAAAATGTTTACCAATTTCAATACAAAAGCCCATATCTAGAACCTTTGGCTGCACATAGTTCGCCACCTCTAAATCTTGGTGAGTTGTGGTCTTCCATATGCTATCCACCACTATCATACATAAAACATCCATGCATGCATGTAGACGAGAGAATACATGATATATGTATCCAAACCACATCTCCAACATGTGAACCAACTCTTTACCGCTATAACTACGAAAAAAAGCAAGGGCTAATGATTCTTTCTCATGAAAGCTATGACTGTCTTTGCGTCACTCATAGTCACATCCACTCAAAGAAGCTTCCCTATGTCCATTGTCCTCAAATAAAAGATCCAAAGAATGGGCAATACAAGCATAGTTGAAAAAAATGTGTTTATTATCCCCAAAAAAAAAAAAAAAGAACTTTAGGACGTCCTAAACGTTCTAATATGCTTTTTATTCATCTGCTAGAAGTTTTTTTTCAATGGAAGATTTTCTTATGCATTTTTTTCCCTAGTCTACACCCAAGCAACATTTGGAGATCCTCTTTTTCTGTGTGTTGTGAAGATCAAATGTTTGAAGCATAATGGTAGTATTCTAGTCATATGATGCATCAATCTATGTTTCCCTTAATCTTAATAAAGCTTACTCGTGGTGCCTTAATCCTATAATGTATCATTTGCTAACCTATAGTCAAATGATTGTGTTGTATGCAAGATGATTGTGTTGGAATTTGGGGCCCCAGGATCGTTCCAATACTAAAACCTTTTGAGCATACACACTTAATTAATTAAGATGATAAGTGAGAGAGAGAGAGAAAGAAAGAGATCTTGAGACAAGGATAGGGAACGTAAGCTGAATGCTTACTCACTAAAAAATAAATGTCCAAATTACAACATGGGAGTACTACTCAACCATATGATGTGGTGCACTCACTAATGGAAGAATAGCCAAGAAGATGATGATACAAAATTCAGATTATGCTGTTATAATCTGAGTGTGTGTGAAGTAATTGAGCAACGAAGCAACCTAATTCTCACAAAATAGTGCAACAAATCTGAAAATCAGCAAACCCTAATTCTGAAATTAGGGTACAGAAACCCTAAAAACAGAATATAAGGCTAACTTACAAAAGATAGCTGCCACCACCTTGTAGAAGACCTCTTGCTCCAAGAAAGTAGCCTCTCCTTCACCAAAACTACACCTCCAAAGCTTCAGAACTCCAAGAGCTGGCTTGTGTTGTCTTGTTCTACCAAATAGTGCCCAAGTATGGTCTTTATATAGGTTTGGTACCCCAAAATAAAGCAAGCGACCAATTTTAACGAAAATCTGCTTTTTAGCCTCAAAAAATAGCGATCGCAATTTTTCATTCTTTTTGCTTAAAATTAGCGATGACTTTTAATTTGGCTTTATTTTAAAACTAGATCGCTAAAGTTTCTTGCTTTTGGACCAAAATGACTTATGAACTAGCTTTTTTAAAGTTTGGACTTCACAATCTGCTTTTCCTCCATTTTGGGCTGAATTAGGGTTTGGATTATCTCCCTGTTCTGACCTCTGATGAAGAAATGAAGCATACCACTAGATAGCTCTCACCAAGATCTATCTATCTAGCCTAAAAAATATTTTACCCAAACTGTACAAAAATGATAAGTCCAAAATGTAGAATTGTTGGAATGTGGACCATATGTACATTGACTTCCAACAGATTGAAGTATAGCCTTCCAATGCATGAGGTAGAATTTTGATGGCTTTCAATAATATCTATCTTAAATGCACATTTTTGCCTAGTTGAAGATGATAACTTTAACTTTATATGAGATCTATGAACATATTGTCATAAACATTCACATATCTTCTTGAAGCATTGATATTCAATGGTAATTTATAAAAAATTATATATAGATTCCTATTTCCTATGTAAGAATAAGTGCTTGGTATGCATCTTATCCATTCATAACTTCAGAAATCAACCTGAAGATGATGTCCATATGCTAAAATTCACATACGACATTCTCAAAGGGAAAGCAAAAATAGTACTTCCTTAGATATGTAGAAGTACTCCCTCAGATATGTAGAATCCACGTTGCCCTTATAACATTCCATATAGATATTATAACACTCGATGTTACCCTTGCATCCTTGGTGTGTATGGTGTATTACATTCCATAAAGTAGTAGATCAAGCTTTTAATGTGTTTTTAGCACTAGATAGGTAAAAGAGTGATAAACATGTATTATTCATGGATTATGAGCATAAAGAATAAAAAACCTTGCAAAGAAATATAATACTCATTTTTCATTTTCAATTTTTCAGTACTCAACATACTATACGTTTTAAAACCTGGTTTTAAAACTTGTTTTTAAAACTCTCTTTTTACTTTGTGTACAAGGGGTATACTATCCTAGGCTACTCTTGCTCTACCATTTTCCCATCCTCTTACAATTTGAGGCATTATTGCGATAACTTGTAATACATTTTCCACCCCTACTTCTTCAATAGCATCTAATATGATCAAAAATAGATTCCCCGGTGATGCGTATACCTTCACCACTATAATCCACCGCTTGAAGGAAACATGTGCCTAACCAAGTAGAAACCATAATATTGATAATATGGCTACGAGTGGAGAGACTAACCAACTAGAAACCACTTGAGAGAAATATATGCCTAACCAACTAGAAACAATATATTGATTATATGGCCATGAGTGGTCTCACTCCATCTGTCGGATAAGATGGTGCATCCATACGTCTTCCAACCTATAATCTAATCAGCTCTAGCTACGAGTCGATTCTATCTTTCTCTTCAAACAAGGTAGATCCATGCAATCTTTTGTATTCACGTCCATTTTGATCATCATTGAATGGTCCAACCTATTAAAAATGCAACCTTCCACAAGAGAGATTGAACATATTCTCAGTTTTGGTCAACTTTCGACATATCCTAGTCAAACCAAGGTCAGAATTGGCAAAATTTTTTATCATATTTTTGAAAGGCCCATTCAATAGCTATCCAATGATATATCATATGCTAAAATTGGACTACATTTGAGCTGCAAAAGTCAAAACCTAATTTCTGAAATTCATGTGAAAAGTAGTTTTTAAAAGGGAGCAACAATATGCCACATGACTTTTTTATGCGAAAAAAAAAATATTTTTTTTTTAAAACCCAAAATTAAGGTTTCTGTAATTTCCGAAATTAGGGCTTCCAAAAATTATGAAACCATGCTTTTTGAGTTTTTTTAAGCTTTTTTATTTTGCTCTTCATGTATGACCAAAAACTACAAAAGGAGGAGGTCCTTAGCGCACAAATCACTCAATTTTGAGAACTAGACACGAGCTAGACTTAGTAGAGGTCTTCTTCAACCTTGCGGAGTGGAGCTAGGGTTTCAAATTCTTCAAACGATGAGCAACAACTAGGGTTTATGATTTTTCTTCTACAACAAGGTCATGAGCTTGGAGCTTATCTATACATGAGGAGATCATCTGCACTTCATGGAGATTGTGAAATTATGAAGATATGATATAAATTGATGCTTCATATGCAATCTTTATGATTATTTGTAACATCCATGTACTTCATATTTTGAAATGTATTGAATATATATGGAGCTTGTTGGAATTTGGGGCCCCACGATCGTTCCAATACTAAAACCTTTTGAGCATATACACTTAATTAATTAAGATGATAAGAGAGAGATAGAAAGAAAGAGATCTTGAGACAAGGATAGGGAACGTAAGCTGGATGCTTACTCACTAAAAAATAGATGTCCAAATTACAACATGGGAGCACTACTTAACCATATGATGTGGTGCACTCACTAATGGAAGAATAGCCAAGAAGATAATGATACAAAATTCAGATTATGCTGTTATAATCTGAGTGTGTGTGAAGTGATTGAGCAACGAAGCAACCTAATTCTCACAAGATAGTGCAACAAATCTGAAAATCAGCAAACCCTAATTCTGAAATTAGGGTACAGAAACCCTAAAAACAGAATACTAGGTTAACTTACAAAAGATAGCTGCCCAAAGCTTGTAGAAGACCTCTTGCTCCCAGAGAGTAGCCTCTCCTTCACCAAAACTGCACCTCCAAAGCTTCAGAACACCAAGAGCTAGCTTGTCTTGTCTTCTTCTATATCAAATAGTGCCCAAGTATGGTCTTTATATAGTTTTGGTACCCCAAAATAAAGCTATCGCCAAATAAAGCTGTTCGTTAGCGAAAATCAAGTTGATCGCTGTTTTTATGTGAGATCGTTAAAACTTTTTGCTTTTCAATGTTGAAAAATTACGATTGCTTATTTGAGCTTTATTTTAAAATTGGATCGTTGAATTTTCCTGCTTTTGGACCAATTTAACTTATAACCTAGCTTTTTACAGTTTGAACTTCACCATCTTCTTTTCCTCATTTGTGGGCTGAATTAAGGTTTGGATTATCTCCCTGTTCTGACCTTTGATGGAAAAATGAAGCATACCACTAGATAGCTCTCACCAAGCTCTATCTATCTGGCCTAAAAAAGTTTTACCCAAACTGTACAAAAATGCTAAGTCCAAAAATGATGTGCTGGAAATATACCAAATGTATTGATTTCCAACAATCCATCCTTCAATGTCATATTGGTACAAGCTTCAGTAACCTGCAAATCTTCTCATGAATATCTCTAGTCAATGCTTTGGTAAATATATCTGCCTCATTCTCACTAGAAGGAACATAAACTAGCTCAATGTGCTTCTTAGCTACCTGCTCTCGAATATAGTGGTAGTGTACCTCTATATGCTTTGTCCTTACATGATGCACTGGATTCTTTGCTATAGCTATAGCACTCTGGCTATCTGAAAATATCTGAAAGGGTTCATGTACTCTTACATCAAGATAACTTAAAATCTTTTGCAACCAAACTGACTCTAGAGTAGCTGTAAATGTTGCACGATATTCAGCTTCACAAGATGAAGTTGCAATAGTGGGTTGTCTTTTCGAAAGCCATGAGATAAGACAATCTCCAAGATAAAAACAAAATCCACTAGTACTTCTTCTATCTCTATCACCTCCCCAATCAGAATCTGAAAATCCTTTTAGTAACAAATGTATAGATTTCGAAAATACCATAGCATAATTTGAAGTTCCCTTCAAATATCGAAAGATCCACTTTACTGCTTTCAAATGTAACACTATCGGATTCTGCATGAACCTTGATACTTGAGAAACTGCAAACTGTATATCAGGACGTGTATTACAAAGATATATCAAGCATCCAACTGCTTGACTATATAAAGTAGCATCAAATGGCTCTGCATCTGCCACCATCTGTAAAGATGCGTTCTGATCCATAGGTATTTGCATAGGTTTAGAATCACTCATCTGAAACCTTTCCAAAAGTTTCTCAATGTACTTTTGCTGTGTCATATAGATACACTCATCTTGAAACAGAAACTGAATCCCAAGATAATAATGCAAAATGCCTAAATCATTCACATCAAATGTTTGCTTCAATTGTTCTTTGAACATCTTCAAATCTGCATCTCTGGGACCTGTGACTATAATATCATCCTGTGACTATAATATCATCCTATGACTATAATATCATCCACATAAATGATTGCTATAATCATCATACCTGGTTCAGCTTTAACATAAAGAGTAGGAGCTACATCTGAGTTATGGAAATCAATGGTCAAAAGATATGTATGTATCTTTTCATACCATGCTCTAGGTGCCTGTTTTAAACTATATAAAGCTTTTATAAGCTTACATACCAAATGTTCTTTACCTGTTTCTTCAAAACCCTGTGGCTGCTGAATATACGCATCCTCATGTAAATCACCATTTAGAAAGGCAGTATTAATGTCAAGTTGATATATATGCCAACCAAAATGTGCTGCTAAAACAAGTATTGACCTAATAACAGTCATCCTAGATGTAGGAGCGAGTGTCTCATCATAATCAATACCTTTTTGTTGTGCATATCCTTTGACAACCAATCTTGCTTTGTACCTGTCAATAGTACCATCTGCTTTCCTTTTGATTTTGAAGATCCATTTTACACCTATAGCCTTCTTTCCCTCTGGTAACTCACATAGCTTCCAAGTTTGATTCTTATGAATAGAATCAATCTCTTCTTGCATAGCTTTTCTCCAAATAGGAATGTTAAGTGCATCTTTAACACATGCAGGTTCATCTTCAACTGTCGTAAGTGCCAAAATATCATGAATCTCAAAGTCTTCACCAAAACATACATGATCTTTTTGTTGTTGTTGTTGTCTAGTTTGACTCCTTGTAAAAGTCTTTATGCCACTATCTTTCCAAGTCTTATATAGCCATGTAGGTGTATCCTTAAATAGTGGTGAAACCCTTTCTGATCCTTCAGCTTCCACAAGTTCTGGAACTTGTCCTTCCGAGGTACTAGGACTTTCTGGAACTCTAACTTCTTCCATTTCTGGAACCAACGTCTCATGTGGAACTGAATCTGAAATTCCTCTTTCTTCAACTCTTTCTTGAATCCTAGGAATTTTAACTTCCTCCTTATATGGTTGAACATGTAAATCCAACATCCTTCTAAAAAATCCATAGTCATTTTCACTAATGAACGCTGGAATTTCTGCTTCTTTGTCATAAACCTTATTTTCAGCAATATAAGCATTATGTGAAAGAATAACTTCACCTGTTTCTGGAACATAAAACCTGTATCCCTTACTTTCAACAGGATATCCAATAAAAATAGCTTTCTTTGCCTTTACATCTAGTTTGCCTCGGTCCTTTTTCTCAATATGTACATAAGAAAGTGATCCAAACACTCTGAAGTAACTCACATTAGGTTTTCTACCATAATAAGCTTCATAAGGTGTGATTACCTTTAAAGCTTTTGTAGATGACCTGTTCAAAATGTGATTAGCTGTATGTACTACATCAAACCAGAATTTCGATGAAAGCTTTGGACGCCATCATGCTCCACATCATTTCAACAAGTACTCTATTCTTTCTTCCTGCAACACCATTCTGCTGAGGAGTATTAAGCAATCGTAAGAAATCGAGTAATACCTCTCTCATCAAGAAATGTCTGGGACTCATTTGACAAGTATTCTCCACCTCTATCACTTCTGAGAATCTGGATAGTTTCTTGATTTTCAATTTCAACCATAGCTACAAACTTCTTGAACATAGGAAAGACTTCTGACTTCAACTTAAGACCATAGATCCATGAGTATCTCGTAAAATCATCAATAAATAGAACAAAATACCTAAAACCCTAAATAGAGTATGCTCTCATAGGTCCATTCACATCTGAATGAATAATCTGCAATTTCCTAGTAGTTGTAATATGGCCATGTTAAGATAAAGTGCTTCTTCATTCTCTTCCATTCCCTTCAACTGATCATCATCCTGAAGCAGTAAGAATTCTAATTCTTCAAATGTAACCTCTCTATCTCTTGTGGTAAGGGTAAGAGTGGTTATGAAAGACCGATATGAGATAAGAAGTGAATTAATCATCGTATTTACCATTTCTTCATCAGATATCTCAACTCCTATATTTAGAAGTTGATCTCTCAAGTCAACGAGTCTCATAATGTGGGTTTGAATTGACTCACCAGCCTTCATCCTTGTATTTGCTAGTTGTCTCCTCAAGTGAGCTTTCCTAGCAAGATTTCTGCTCTGAAAAAGATTCTCAAGCTTGTCTAGAACTTCTGCAAGATCTCATCTATGGTAGAATATGCTTTTTGACACTCATTGCTATGAATGAAAGTGCTAAAGCATCTCTAGCATCCCATCTTGCCTGATCTTCAGTAGTGGGAACGGTAGGTAAAGACCTACCTGTGACTCTGGATGTCGAAGTGGTTACCTCTTCTTCAGTTGGTTCTGTAATAGTAATTCCAGTACCTCTTGAAGCTGCTGTAGCTCCGTCTTCGCCTTCTCATCTGGGTCTTGTTAAGGATCCATTGACGATACTCCATAAATCCTTTGTCACTAAAATATTCATCATCATGAAACTCCACATGGGATAATTAGAAGATCCATCCAACTTGTCCTCAATCTCAATTCTAATCTCACTCATCTCAACTAAGTGTGTATGTCAATTATGCTCTGATACCAAGTGTTGGAATTTGGGGCCCCAAGATCGTTCTAATAGATCTTGAGACAAGGATAGGGAACGTAAGTTGGATGCTTACTCACTAGAAAATAGATGTCCAAATTACAACATGGGAGTACTACTCAACCATATGATGTGGTGCACTCACTAATGGAAGAATAGCCAAGAAGATGATGATACAAAATTCAGATTATGCTGTTATAATCTGAGTGTGTGTGAAGTGATTGAGCAACGAAGCAACCTAATTCTCACAACCTCCAAAGCTTCAGAACACCAAGAGCTAGCTTGTCTTGTCTTCTTCTATATCAAATAGTGCCCAAGTATGGTCTTTATATAGTTTTGGTACCCCAAAATAAAGCTATCGCCGAATAAAGCTGTTCGTTAGCAAAAATCAAGTTGATCGCTCTTTTTATGTGATATCGTTAAAATTTTTTGCTTTTCAATGTTAAAAAATTACGATTGCTTATTTGAGCTTTATTTTAAAATTGGATCGCTGAATTTTCTTGCTTTTGGACCAATTTAACTTATAACCTAGCTTTTTACAATTTGAACTTCACCATCTTCTTTTCCTCATTTGTGGGCTGAATTAGGGTTTGGATTATCTCACTGTTCTGACCTTTGATGGAAAAATGAAGCATACCACTAGATAGCTCTCACCAAGCTCTATCTATCTAGCCTAAAAAAGTTTTACCCAAACTGTACAAAAATGCTAAGTCCAAAAATGATTTGCTGGAAATGTACCAAATGTACATTGATTTCCAACAGAGCTTTGCTCCATCTCTCCATTGTCTTGTCTATTCTCTCTCATGTCTCTATTTCATTTTTGTCTCTATATTGATTGTGGGCCTTAAAAGTCACCAATTGGTATCAGACCAGGTGCAAATAGTGCACGTAGAGCATGTTGAGAATAGTCCAATATATAAAAAGATAAGAGCATTATGGAAGACACAAGTCAAGCTCAGATCATTATTTAACAGGTGGCAACAGGTCCATAAAACATGCATTTGTCAAAAACTTATTGGATACATACAAAGGAAGCTAGCTCAAGCAAAGGTCACATCAATCTTATTTGATTGCACAAGCAATCACATGTTTTGTAGATTTTCTTAATAGGTCATATTCAGCTATTATATCAGATTTTTTTGAGAGATTGGACATGACAAAACAACTCAAGGTTCTAACATTGTTTGAAAGAGGCTACGGGAGCTATGCTTGGTACCACATGTGAGCACAATGGCCAAGGGGATAAGCTTTTGTGGGAGGAAAGAGAAGGCATAGAGAGAGAGAGAACAATTTGCTCCTTTAAAATGTGAGATTACCTCAGTTTTACTCAAGCCTGTGACTTTGGTCACTTGGCCAAAGTTTGAAGAGGCCTAGGTGATGACCATAGTTAGTAAGGTACGATCCGTACGATTTGTACGGTACGTATTAGTACGGTACTACGTACGTACCTTAAGATTTTGGGCTCCTCGTACGATATTCGTACGTTCATAAGGTACGGTGACAATAAATGTATAAGGGAGTATACATCTATAAAGAGTATTATTTGCCATGAATATGCATAATATTGTATCTATGCATAAAGATAATTGTTCTCCAACTAGTATAGATGAAAAACCAATGTATTTCCTTCATAAATTCTAGTTAAAATGGAAAATAAAACACATGCACTTTTTTGGTACGAATTGGTACGAATACGTACTAGTACGTACGGTACGAAAACTACGTACGAAAGGGTTCGTACTGGTACGAATAGCAACTATGGTGATGACTAGTGCATTTGGAGTGAGAGAGTTGGAGAGCATCACCCAGGAGAGAGAAAATGGCTGGAAAAGGTTGCCAGGAGAGAGAAAGTAGTTGAAGAGTCACCCAACAGATAGATGGTAGTTGGAGAGAGTCACCAAGGGGAGAGAGTAGTTGGAGAGAGTAAGTAGCCTAGGGGTTAGTCGCCCAAGAGACTAAAAGGGTTACTCGAGAGATAGTAGGTTGGGAATGAGCCACCTAAGAGAGAGAAAGTGGTCTGGTGAGAGTTTCCCAGAATTAGGAAGTGAACAATGGGGAGGAGGACAGTGGTAATATCCAATGAATGGAGATGACTCGAAGCCCTATCCCAACACGCATGACAAATTTCCACATGTAGGTGGTGAATTAGGAAGTGATCAATGGGGAGGAGGGCAGTGGTAATATCCAATGAATGGAGATGACTCAAGGCCCTATCCCAACACGCGTGCCAAATTTCCACATGTAGGTGGTGAATTAGTGTGTGGGTTGCAAGGAATGCAATCTACTCCTCAAGTAGGTCTGGATGCTTGAATTAGGACACTCATTGAGACACCACATGAGGAGCTCACTGTTCCACTTCATTCCATGATTAAAGTAAGAATATAGACATCAAGCAAGACAATGGACATAAAGCAAGATGTGTAGGAAACACTTCGGAGAAGGAGAAACACAACTAAGCAAGACACTGTAGTCAACACATAACAACACCTTAAAATAAAAATGATACATAAGCTTCTTAGCGAGATGGGTGTACAACACCTCCCCTCAACATCAACTCCAAGGTTACCCTCTAAGTCAACACCTCTAAGAGGAACTCCCTTGTGTGTAAGAGTCTGCCATAAGTCTATTAAAGTTGAGTGGAAAAGCGAAATGACTATATGCCTAATAGAGTGGAGTTAACAACTATGCTCTCTATGCTATTCTTAGATCCCATGCATGAAGTGGATATCCACTTATATAACACACGAAGAAGCTAGATATTTTGGAAAGGGTGTGGATATTTGTCTTGGAGTGGAAGGGAAGGAGTGGTGATAAGGTGTACCACGCTAGGCAGTTCCTGCCAATCGTCCCTAGTGCCAAATGGTCAGAAGGGGTGGCCCGAGGTGGGTCGGACCATGGTGGCCCCAATGCCTAGAGATCATTTAGTTCATTTAGATGCCTCGACGTATTGCCCTACCTCCAATGGTGTTGCCCAATGGTTGGCCTCAAAATGATCTCCAAGTTGGTTGCCCAAGCTTATGCCACCTAGTCTCCCTTTGTGGCAATATGGTCACCCCTTGAAGATATTCACCCAGTGTTCACGTCGCCTAGAAAGTTTGCTCTGCCTTCTCCAAGGAGTCTTCGCCAAGATGGTCGCCCACCTTCAAGGCTTCCTTCCGAAGGATATCGCCCACCTCCAAGGGTTCTTGCCCAAGGGTGTCGCTCTCCTCCAAGGCTTCTTCCCCAAGGGTGTTGCCCACCCCCAAGGATTTTTTCCCCAGGATGTCGCCCATCTACAAGGTGCCTTTCCCAAGGAGGTCGCCCACCTTCAAGGCATCTTTGAGGCACCAACCGCAAGGGTCCTAAGACTCACTCGGGGCCTTAATGCTCGCCCAATAGGTCACAAAGTTGCCATGGAGGCCACAAACTCGCCTATAACCAAGTGGAGATCTCCTGATAGAGATAGTTGCCCATCAACATTGGTGAAGAAAAAGCATTTGCACAAGGATCAAGTTTCCCTTCTAGACAATGCAACACGTTGCTAACAACCACATGTTATGAGCGGGTTCGCAATCTCTTAGATACACGACCAAAAAAAATGGCCTTCCCAAGGATGCTATTTGTTAATGTGAAAGTAGTATATTTTTAATAAAAGTGGTATATTGTTGTTTGTATCCCATTGGTTCTCAATTTGTTGTGGGCCTAGCTTTGGAATCTAGTTATAGAGGTTGAAAGGAGATCGATTACAAATAAATAGTTAAAATTTTTCGTAGAGATTTTCCCAAAACTATATATCACAATACATAAGAATATTTATGATCAAAAAACTTGAAAAAGGTTTGCCTAATCCAACATGAGATCCACTTGATTGTGAATGGATTAACGTGTGCTTTCCATCATCTACTCTCAACTTGTATAAAGAAGTTGTTCTAAATTGTGCTACAATTTCTCTACGATCTAAAAATAATTAAATATATGTGATGCCTACATATCAGATATCCTTATCATAAATCCTCTAAATTAGTTGTTTTAAACTGTGCTTCAATTTCTCTATGATAAAAACAAAATGAAATATATGTAATTCTTACATATCACAAATTTGTATCATAAATCCTCTAAATTATTTACACACATGATGTTCACCATTTCTAGCTAAATATTATGAGCTTGAAGAATCAAATCATTTGAACTAGAAGGATCTGTCTTATATGTTTCTTATTAGGTGTTCTTAATGAGCCTCACGAAGTACAATGACCCACCTAGTGACCTTGAACACATCAAGTCACACATAATGCTACGAGATATGAATTCTAAATTTGGCATGTGTCATTGACAATCAGAAGTGGACTACCCGAGTCTTAACTAATGATGACTTACATGTAATATGTATAAATTTTACCATATCATTTTTCTATGTTGTTTGAGAATATTCAAGCATGTCTAAAGGGTTTATACATCTAGGATAGTTAGAAACTAAAAATAATAGAAAAAAATCTTTTTAAAAAATATTCATATGCAACTTTATTGAAATGGAATGTTTGGTACAATACATATGGTATGCATATGAAACGTATATGCAATGGTATGAAACATTATCATATTGATTAATAATATATAGATAGATATATTTATTTATTTATCAACTATCTATCTCTCTATTTGATTTGTTGGTTGGTAATGCACATGCTACATAATATTAACAATTGAATCCACATATTACTGATTACCCTTGACTTATCATGCATGACTAATGTCGTGCACAATGTAATGATGAATTATGCACATGTTGCAAAACATGCGAATTTCAATGGACATCATGCACAACACATAGTACACATATGATGGAAGATGCATAGAACCAAATGATCCGCATTATATAATATGTAGTTTAGGATCGCATTCCAATTGCTCAAAGCATTAAAGGTAATCCTGCAGGCTTCCTACGCTTATCTTAATTCCCACCTATGCAATCTGAGTGCAAGACCATGTCGTTCCGTAATCAAGTTTTTATTCTTTTGGACTATAGCCTCTGATTAAGAAGTATGTCAAGCATCCAGGGTAGAACTCTAAAGATTGTCTCCCTCGAAGCTAAGCATACTCAATTGAACTAATTTGAACTACCCAGAGCATTCTAATCGCATCTCTGGTCGTCAGCTTAGAATTTGTACTCATTTGCTACGGTCGGGCATGCAAGCCGCACTGCCAAATATTCCAGGGCAGCACGTTAATTTTTCTCTCGGCTTGCAGAGAGAAAAAGGAAGAACACCTGCTTCTGGTGCTTCAAGGTAAAACTGTAACAAAAGGGAAGGAATAGTCGGAATGTACCCAATGGAACCAAGGGATTTCGCTCATATTTCTTTTTCCCGAACAGCTCCTCTGTCCCCAGGTCCGGAGCCGTCATGATGCGTTGTCGCTCGGACCGGAACCAGTGGAGTAAGTATATGTATATCGTTCCAACGATCGCATCCGCAGTGGTACACAAGAAGCTCGCGGTGCGTGTGTCTAATGCGCACCTGTTGTGTCGGATGAACGTAAACCGTGGAACCTCAAGATGCGGCCTAAACTCTATGGAAGGCCTGTGATTTATGATCGTACTTCATTTAAGGTGTACTCCATTGTACTTGCATCTATTCTGAGTTTTGTATTTTGCATGGGTGTGTTTGAATATGTTTTTTGTATGTCATTATGCGTGTTCATGTGATCATGTATTGGGTTTGTAGGCTAGTGGGATTTATGTATATGATTGTGTTGTTTGTGTGTCTCTTTAATTGCTTTTGCGTTGTTAGAAATATAGTAAGCTCGTGAGATGTATGTATGTGATTTTGTTCCTTGTGTGTTGTCTTTGATTTTTTTTTTTCAGAAATATAGTAAGATTTTTTTTTGTTCAGAAATATAGTAAGTTAGTGAGATGCATGTAGTGATTGTGCTCCCTATGTGTGTGTCTTTGGTTGTTGATTTCAACGGCTTTACAACTAGACAATGGTCAAGATGTAAAATTGGAAGGATTTGATGAATTATTTTTTATGAAAGGGTAAGAAATAAATGACTTTTCAAAATCTTTTCTACACAAAGTGTAGGAATGCAGATCATACACTTGTTCATTGTGTTTTCAATCAGTTATCATATGCCATATGTGATTTTGTCAACCATGATATGATGAGTTGCTCCTATAATTCATGAATCGCTTCCCAATACATGGGGGGCACTTGTAGTTATTCAACAACAGCCGTCCACGTCAAGAAACAAAGAATCACCACTACCAATGTGCAGTGTTATGACCATGATAGGATTTCAACTGGGGATTGCCCTTTCCTCGATGACAATAGGATTATTCACCCTACAATAGTGGATACTATAATCAGAGGTCACCTTTTCTTATAGGCCACATTCTGCAGATTTTGCCTTGGCGAAGGGCATGTAGGAAAAGCTTGCCTTGATGTTGCGGAATATGATAGACACAAACGAGCATAGAAGGCATTATCTATGAAAAACATGGTTACTATTACTCTAGAGGATCTTTGAGCTTGATTTGTATGGATAAGCTCTGGTAGATCTCTGAAAGGGACTTCACTTCATTCTGTTCAACTTTGATATCGCAAATCTACCTTGCACATACCAAGCAATGGGCTCAACAAGAGCCCATTTCTTTTCCCTCTCCAAAACAAGTCCTTAGTTAGGTGTCAAATCTAGCAATAGTGGGTCTAACAAATTTGGCATTGACCCTTCCATATTTAGTATCTTCTAGTGGAGTAGGATCAATTATAATCGTTCAACTTGTCCATAGAATACTCCCTCATACTGTTAAAATCTATGCAAAACTCGTGATTAATTCTACAAAGCCCTTTTGGTCGTGTTACTAAATTCATTTACATTTTGACGTGGGGCTACATGAATACGCAAGGATTAGACCCATGATTTTATCAAGAAAAAACCTCCTTAAGAGGGAAAAAAAAGTGGCATGATAGTCCTAAATGTGTTCACACACATCACTACCAAAGTATATCAACAAATTCGCCCCTATGAGTGATGCATTACAAGAAGTTGGCATTCATGTATATACTACTTCAATCCCTACAATGTTTTTTTCAACCTGGATACTTTGTTTTCATGCCCTTTCTACACAATGACATAGAGACTGAAATACATACACTTTTTCATATGAATCATCTATAAAAAAATGTAGTTTTAACCAATTGATGTTGATATATTTCAGCAGTGATGTGTATGAACACACTTTGGACTATTGGGGCACTCTTTTCCCCCTTGAGAGCACATAATATGTTAAACATGTAGATGATGTACTGTTGGGAAAGATGGATGAATACCACAAGAAATGATTTGGTACTGCCAAACCCTGCTTAGTACCTGCCCTATTTTACTTCAAAGTTGTGTTGTAGGCCCTCTTTTCTTGCAAGTGACACCAAATAAGCACCTATGTACTTTGGAGTTGATGCTTCAACCAATTAGATCAAAACATATAACTTTGCAACTAGCTTGTGATCAAAAACTTGCTATTTTGGTCTTGACTCCTGTTGGATATTTTGTTTTGTGCTCACAGTACAGTTGCAATTAGGAAAATTCCTTTTGGGTGAATCAAATTAGCTTAGAGAGCTAATGATTCCAAGTAGAATTACTTAAAATGATTGAATGGGATTACAATATTCTTTCAAGAACTTATATTTTACAAGAGGTAAATAATGTAGCATTACAAGCAATGGTTCATATGCTTGTACATATTTCCTTTCAACCCTAGCCGAGTGATGGCTTGGATGTTTGCACCAACAACTCCCCCTCAAGCCAAACATCTTGGCTTGGTCTTCTTCATGAATCCTCTTGAATGTCTTGCAATCCAATCATAGCTTTGAACCTGCAAAGTTTAGTCCCATCAAGTGCTTTGGTCAATAAATTTGCACATTGCATATTAGTGGATACATATGCAAGTTGGATCTCCTTGCTCAATAGCTTCTCTCTCACATAATGATAGTGAAATTCTATATGCTTGGTTCTTGCATGATAGATAGGATTTGTTGCAAGATGTAAAGAACTTGTATTGTCACCAAAGATCATAGGTGAGTGAGTGTGAAGTCCCAAATCTGAATATAGCAATCTAATCCATATGGCTTCTTGTGTAGCATTGGCTAATCCCCTATATTCAACCTCTGTTGCAGATAAAGCAACAGTAGGTTGCTTCTTAGAAGACCATGAAATGGGATTATCACCTTCCAGAAGTACTCCTCCTGTCATCCTTACAACCTGCCCAATCTACATCTGAGTATAGCTTGATGTCTAAATCTGACCTGTATGGAAATTATAAACCTTGATTTTGAGTACCCTTGAGATACTACAAAATCCTTTTGGCAGCTTCCAAGTGAGGTGCTCTAGGTTTATGCATGAATTGACTTAAAACACTTACTCTAGAAGCAATATCAATCCTTGTGAATGTTGCATAGTTTAGGCTTCCTACTATGCTTTGATATCTCTTCAAGCAAATCATCTTCATGAGAACTCAATTTTTGGTTTACCTCCATACGGGTACTAGCTATCTTGGCATTCTCCAAGTGCAACTTCTTCAACATGTCCTGCACATACTTTTTTTGAGTAATGTAAAAATGTAAACACTAGAATTTGTGTAGACTAATTCAAGTCCAAGAAAATACTTCAGAAGTCCTAGATCACTGATTTTGAACTCTTGCATCATTTGGTTCTTCATGTATTTGATACCATTGGCATCACTACTTGTAAGTATGATGTCATCAACATACACACATAAATATATCAATTTTGAGTTGCTTCTCTTGATAAATAGAGAAGAATCTGCCTTGCTCATGATGAATCCTTGATCTTGAAGATAGGTAGTCAACCTATGATTCCATGCCCTAGGTGCCTGCTTCAAACCATACAAAGCTTTGTTCAATTTTCACACATAATTTACCTTGCTTGGGTCTTCATAGCCAGGAGGTTGAGCCATGTAAACCTCCTCTGAAATCCAACCATTGAGGAAAGCATTTTTCACATCCCATTGGTACATATTCCAATTCCTTGATGCAGCCACACTTACCAATACCCTGATGGTTGGCATTTTGGCCACAGGTGACAAAGTCTCTTCATAATCAACTCCTTGGGTTTGTGCAAAACCCTTAGCCACAAGTCTAGATTTATACTTGTTTATGGATCCATCTGAGTTTCTCTTGATTTTGTAAATCCATCTAGAACCAATTACCTTCATTGATGCCTTCCTTGGTACTAGCTCCCAAGTATCATTCTCTTGGAGTGCTTCTATTTCTTCATCCATAGATTCTTTCCATTCTACCTTGGTCTTTGCCTCTTTGTATGAAGTAGGTTCTTCAAGTAATAAATCCTTAGCAAGATAAATAGAATGATTAGTAACTAATGAAGTATCATACCCATATTTGATTGGCTTCTTGCTCTCCCTTTGTGATCTCCTTAGAGCTTGGTTGGATGATTCATGTAAGTCTTCCAACCTCTTCATCTTGGCCTTGCCCTTTGATTTCCATGCCTTGAATTCTTCTAGGTTTATGATGTCCTCATCATTTGATTTGATGTCTTCAATTTGACTTGGCTCCTCTTTGGTGAGGCTTGGAAACTCCTCTCCAAGTCATATGGCAACTTAACTTTCCTGCATTCACTTTCAAACCAAGAGTCATTCTCATCAAACACAACATCTCTACTGACCATAAATCCTTTGTTGGATGGATTATAAAACCTGTATCCTTTCTTATTTAAATCATATCCTATGAAGATGCACTTCTCTGCCTTAGGATCTAGCTTACCTCTGATTTGAGATGGAACATGCACAGAAGCAACACATCAAAAGATTCTACAATGATCAAGTGATGGCCTTCTACCATGCCATGCTTCATATGGGGTCATCCCATCAAGTGATTTGGATGCCAACCTTTTAATAAGATAAGTGGCAGTAGATACACTCTCTGCCCACAAATAATTAGGTAACCTTTTTTCATTAAGCATTGATCTAGTTGTTTCCACAATCAACGTATTTCTTCGTTCTGCTACCCCATTTTGCTCAGGGGTATACCTTGTTGTAATTTTCCTTTTGATACCTCTGTCCTGCAAGAATGCATCAAATTCATTGGAGAAGTACTCACCTCCTCCATCTGATCTTAGTCTCTTTAGGCTTTTTCCTGTTTGGTTTTCCACAAGTGCAAGATACTTCTTAAAGAAACTGAACACTTTATCTTTATGTTTCATAAAGTATAAGATAGTCCACCTACTGAAATCATCAATGAAAGACACATAATACCTTGATCCTGAAATTGAAGAGTCCTTACTTGGTCCCCACACATCTGTGTGGACAAGTTCTAAGCAGTCCTCATGCATGTAGCCTTTCTTGTGAAGGGTAACCTGTGTGATTTACTAAACTGACATGCACCACATTTATAGATCATGTGTTGCTTGGATACATTAGGTATCCCAAGCACACATTGATCTCTACATATTTGCTTCAAGGTTCTCTCACCAATATGCCCTAATCTGTTATGCCTAATTTCAAGCTCTGATAATGTTTGGTCCTTGTAATTGTAAAAAGCAATATTTCTAGTGTCCTCAAGTTCAAATGTAAATAATCTACCTGTTTTTTCTCCCTTGGCTATTCTATTGAATCCATGTTGGGGGTCTTCCACAAAAGCTCCATATTTATTGAACCTAACTTGCAAACCCTTTTCCACTATCTGTCCAACATTCATCAGATTCTTGGTGATTGTCGGTACATAAAGAACCTTGCTCAACAGATTTCTATTCCCATCAGAGGTTTTGACATTTCCTACCTTGACCACTGAATGCTTGGTGTCATCACCTGTTTGTACTTGGTGCTTTCCCTTGGGCTCGTCAAGATCTGAGAGAAGAGCTACATTGCCTGCTACATGGTTTGAACAACCTGAGTCAATATAGAAGAGGTGTTCATCATTCATACCTTGTTTTGATGTCATATTCATAATGAGAAGAGAATCCTCTTGATCCTCTGTGTAATTGTTGAAGTCATTTCTTGATTTGTATCCTCTTTGGTAGTTGTTATTGTAATTGTTGTTGTAGCTATTTTTGTAGCCATGGTTGTAGCCTTGATTGTGCCTGAATCTTTCTCTTGATTGTGAGTAGCCACCTCTTTGATATCCTCTTCCTCTCTGATTCTTGAAGTTCCTATAGCACTCATATAGCCATTGCATAACAATTTCATGCAAAGGAATCACTATGAGAGCTTGAATAAGTATGATATGACAAAGGTGCATCTAATTTGCTATCTCAAAGTGTGCATCATTATTTGGAACCTATAAAATCTAAGAAATTAGATCATTTGGACCAACACTTGAATTTTCCATGTATAGAAAGAGGAAGCAAAGTGTCATACACATCCTTTGAGCTAACCAATGTCTCCTTGGTACATGAAAAATGATGGCTGAATTGCATCTTCCACAAAAACAACATCACAACTACTAGAATGCATTTAGTATCTGGATGATACAGATAAATGCCTTTGCTTTCATAACTGTACCCAACAAAAATACATTTCACTGCTTTATCATCTAGTTTTTTACATTGTTGTTCAAGCAGTAATACATATGCTATACAATCAAAGACACCCATATGAGCAACAGATGGCTTGCTAACATGCCAAGCCTCATATCGAGTGATAGATTGAAATGATTTGGTGGGACACCTATTAAGTACATATGCTAGACACATAATAGCTCAAGCCAAAAGCTTAGAGACTTGTTCTTTCTTTCAACATCTCCATTTTTTTGAGTCTTTTACTCCCATGCTCCACTAGAAATGCATTAGACTCATACATTCCACCCATTGATCAAAATGGAGGGTGCCCATTTTGTATGCCAATAGATTTTCAACAATAACTAGGAATCATTTAACATACATAGAACTTTGAACTTTGCTTCTCAATGGATAAACTCATGGATGCGTGGAAAATTTATCAATGAAATTCATGAAGTGTAGGTAGTTCCCAAATGAAGATGTCTGTATAGGACCACATTCATTGCTATGAACAAGCTACAATTTATGAGAAGTTCTAACTAAACCATCTTTTGGGAAGGAGGAATGCTACATTTTGCCCAAAATACAACCTTCACAAACATGTTTAGAAGGTGCCTCAAGTTTGGGTAGAGAGGACACCATTTCATATTTTTGCAGGCAAAGCAAATTAGCAAAATTTAGATGACCAAAGCATGCATGCAAAAGCTTTGGATTTAAGATAACATGAGAAAAATGAACTAGACATGCTAAATCATTCATAGATTTTGCATAATCTATGAGCTTATAAAATGCATGACATAAAATGTCAAAAGCAATAATAACATCACCATTTGAGAGATCATGAATTGTACATTTTTCATCACCAAATTTGACGACCAAGCCAAGATTGGCCAATGTTGAAAATGACAACAAATTCTTCTTGATCCTTGGCACTATAAGGCATCTAACAATGTGAAAGAACTGCCATGAAGAGTAGTCAGAATGATCTTTCCAACTCTTTATATTATGATCATTTGACTTACAGTACTTTTTTTTTCTATCTTTTCATCTTTGTCTTCCTTGTTTGATTGCGCAAAATTAGTAGATTTCTACTTACTAGTAGATGAGTTCCATTTATATTTGCCCTTCTGATTAGCTAAGCAAGTTTGAATGGCAACATGCATAATTGACCTGTTTTTCCTACATTGATATTCCTAGATCAAAATAGAGATTAACTTCTCAATGGTTAAGGCTATCATCTTTAACACCATCTGCATCACCTTCAATAACTATATTTGTAGGTGTATTAGGATGTTTTCAACACCCTACACAATATTCCATAACCATATTGCTACCAATACATGATGCATCATGTATGCCCACAATGGGTAATTAGTACCATCCAACTTATCTTCAAGAGCCAACATACAGAATACATCATTGCTTTCAACCATGGCCAATGAATAAAAACATTGATGCAAAAAAATGATTGTATCTCAAAAAGTTGAATAGAAATACCCTATCAAGATCTTCTAAACCTATAACAAACTTTGAGGTGCGTGCACTGTTGAAACAAAACTTGTACATATGTTTGGAACAAAAGGATGAAATTACCTGCATAGTCACTGTGATAGTGCATTTAGAGGCCGAAATGAGCTCAAATCAAAATTTTGATGCCACATAACAAAGCTGTTTTGAACTCCTATCTCCCATGAGTATGCTCATCAATTTTTGTGCAATTTTGAGATTGTAACCAGAGGGGTGCCGATGACACTGTCGATGAAGCGGCACCCTGTTCTCATACCGATTGTTGGAGGTTGAGGTCTACAGAAGCACACAACAACATAAGGAAGAAGAAGAAGAAGCTTGGAGAACAACACAATGCAATATGTATTACCAAGTGAATGTACAAAGATAAGTGATCCATTAGGGTTATAGGAGTATATACAAGCTAGGGAAAAACCCTTCTAAAGAGGGGAAAAAGGGCCTCAACAACATATTTTTTTCAATCCCTCAATTCCATCACCTATCACAAATCATCTATCAATCACCATGAGCCTCATCGCTTATCATGCATCCATCCACTTCTCATCACCATCCTTATCATTGATCACAAGTCATGAATCCATTTATTGATCCCTGATTAGTATTTTGCTCAAAACTTGAGCTAGACTCAATATTGGATTGGGGTGATTCATCTTGGGTTGTGCAAGATACAAAAGGTTTACAAATTTATAAAAGAATAAAAATCTTTGTCATATTGGAGGTCGATAAAAAATGCACTCTATCACCTAGTCAGTAAAGAAACTCTACATATGATCAATGTTTTGCTCATAACTTGAGCTAGAAATATCAGATTGAGGCAATTCAACTTGGGTTGTGTAAATTGCATTATAGCTTTTTTATTTGAAAACATGGTTTATGTCAAAGATTGATAAAAAATATGTTCTACATCCTAGTCAATAAAGCAACTCTACCTCTGATAAGTGTTTTGCTCATAACTTGAGCTAAACTATCGGAAGTTGGAGGTCAATAAAAAATAAACTCTATTGCCTAGTTGATAAAGAAACTCTATTCTTGATCAATGTTTTGCTCATACCTTGATCTAGAAATATTGGATTGATGCGATTCAATTTGGATCGTGTAGCTTTCAAGAAGTTCTAGAGTTTTCTAGAAAAATATAATTCATATTAGAGACTGATAAAAAATGCACTATATCACTTAATTGATAAAAAACTATATTCACAATCAATGTTTTGCTCATAACTTCAGTTAGAAATATCATATTGATGTGATTCAACTTGAGTTGTTGTTGTATAACTCTAGCGTATTAAAAGGCGTTGGTAAAGTCCAAATGCCTAGCGAAAAATGCATAGTGATGCATGAAATTAGTCATCCAAAGGATGTACTAAAATCATAGCATGAAGAAGAATCACCACATAAAAATTGTTAGAGAATGAACATGAAGTGTTCACATAGCATGGCGTGAATAGAAATTTTGAGCATATGTTTAATATAGATTTGTGCATAGAGAGGAATTCCAAGTGTGAATTCTATGCACACTTTAAAGGGGGGTTCAATCTGGACCTTATGCATGCTTAACATCTCCAAGCAAAGATGTATATGTTTTTAGCATACATTACATATACATGTCAGTGGATTGTATCATGTATCCATTGGTTGATGGAATGAGAGAGAGATTAAGTTCATTAAGCTTAAGGTTAAGATAGGAAATAACTTTTGAATATGAAGTCAAAAGCATAAGATCTTAATGATACGTTAAGGTTATATATTTCAAAAATCATTATTTTTTATGCTTTTTATATGTTGGCTTAATCCAAAAGCCAACAAATTTTAACACAAATAGAAAAACCTTAAGCTTTGAGTCTTCTTTATGGATCCTCAAGAAAGAGAAAGCAAAGACTATATGAGATGCTACACACAATAATGGGTCAATCTCATGAATTTCAAAGGCCTTAAGAACTTCAACAGCTGATCATTGAGGACAATGATCACACTAACAAGGAAGAGAATGACATAAAGTGACAAGGTTGGGAAAGAAATGATTGAACCATTTCATCCTTTGGAAGTGGTCATATCTTCTCCAATAAGTTTTTTCCTTTGATGAAAAGAAGGATGGTCCATTTAGAAATTGCTTCAAGGAGGAAAGGTTATAGTGCATACCTAGACAAGAGAAATAATATCATCACTCCAAATTATGTTGTATGAATAAGAAGATATTCAACAATATTGTTAAAAATGTGACCATTTGGCTAAGCTTACACTTGACATATGTTTGTATCCTTTGAGACAGGTGCCTAGTTATGTCAACATATAATATTTGTATGAGAGTATTGGCTCTATTATCAAATAACATAGACAAAAATACTTTTGATGGCATCTAACCAAAGAAATAGCTCAATGAGCACTCAATTTTTAAAGTATCTTCATGAATAAATCAAGATTTGGAAAGGATATAGATTACAAGTATTTCTAATATACTTGATTAGACTAAGATGAAGGAAGTTCTTTTGATGATCAATCCCTGAGTAAGAGCTAAAGTTGTTTGCACTAAGATGAGAGTGTAAACTAGATGGTATGGGACATCTAGATTTATGCTATCACTAAAGTGGATTCAGTGGTATGAGATGCCAAATTTAAGGATAATAGAAGCTTGAATATGAAGTGATAGACTACAGCGCTTTAGTGGGACACCTGTTCAGTACATATGCTGCACACATGACAGCCTCAAGCTAGAAACTATGTGGTAAAGCCTGACTCTTGACCATACACCTCGCCATCTCCATGAGTGACCTGTTCTTTCGTTCAGCAACTCCATTCTGTTCAGGTGTATATGGCATTGTACACTAGTGTTTTATCCCACATTCAGCCAGAAATGCATTAAAGTCAAAAGACATATATTCCCCCCCTCGATCTGAACGGAGGGTGCCCATTTTACATGCTGATAGATTTTCAGCCAAAACCAAAAACTGTTTGAAGCACATGAACACTTTGGACTTTGCCTTCAATGGATATACCCATGGATGCCTGGGAAAATCATCAAGGAAAGTCATGAAGTAAAGATAATTTCCAAAAGAAGGTGTCTGCATAGGACCACAGATATCACTATGTACAAGCTGCAATTTCTTAGTAGCCTGAACTGAACCATCTTTTGGAAATGAGGAATGCTGCATTTTGCCCAAAATATAGCCTTCACAAACATGTTTTCCAGGTGCCTCAAGTTTGGGCAAAGAGGACACCATTTCAGATTTCTGCAGGCGTAGCAAACTAGCAAAATTCAGATGACCAAAGCGTGCATGCCAAAGCTTTGTATCTGAGATAGCCTGATAATCATGTACTGCACATGCCGAATCATTCACAGATCTTTCATAGTCTATGAGCTTATACAACCCACGACATAAAATGCCAGAAGCAATAATCACATTGCCATTTGACAAATCATGAACTGTACACCTATCATCAACAAATTGCACAACCAAGCCAATCTTGGCTAATGCAGAAACTGATAACAGGTTCTTCTTGATCCCTGGCACAAATAAAGCATCTGACAAAGTGAAAGAACTACCATCACCAATAGTCAAAATGATCTTACCAACTCCCATAATAGGATAAGAGGAGTTGTTGGTGCGTGTAACAGTATTCCCTATAGGGGCAGGCTCGAGTGAAGAGAAGAAACTGTGCTGCGAGGTAATAGGTTTGGTCGCCCCACTGTCAAAGTACCAAACATCTGAGTCTACTTCAAACTTGCACTACTCATTAGAAGATGGGTCAAAACTGCAAACAGTAGTAAACACCCATTCTTCTTCCTGCACTAGATTAGCAGACTCCATTTTTGGTGTAGAGGCTTCTGCAACAACCATTCCGGCCTCTTTCTTCTTTGCCTCTTTTGCAGCCAGTTTTGGACAGTTCCTTATGATATGATCATTCCCTTTACAGTACTTACAAAGCAATTTTTGCTTTTCTGATTTTTTCTCATCTTTGTCTTGGTTCTTCGAATGTGCAGCATTTGTAGATTTCTGCTTACTAGTAGAAGAGCTCCATTTTCCTTTGCCCTTCTGACTAGCCAGGAAAGCTTGATCTGCAACACACATAATGGACCTGTTTTGCCTAGACTGATCTTCCTGCAACAGAACAGAGACTAACTCCTCAAATGACAAGGCATTTGGATTTCCTTTCATCATCAACCAAAGAGTAGAAGCAAAACTCTGATATGAATCTGGAAGACCATTCAGAACGGTCTGCAACAAGTGAGCTATTTGGTATAACCTCATCAACAGAAATCAACTATTCCTTCAAGTCTTTGATCTTTGTTAGGAAACCGTCCATAGAATTACCTTCATTCATGTGCTCACTCTCCAACTGTTTTCGGAGGCAAGCAACACGAGCCTCATTCCTAGCTTGGTACAATGTGGTAAGTGTATCCCAAGCATCCTTGATTGTTCTGCAAGAGCGAATATGAGGAATAATGGCACGTTTGACAGACAAAGCTATTAATGCATGTGCTTGGGCATCTCTGCCATCCCAACAAATCTGCTCTGTAGTAGGTGCAACAAAAACTGTAGCACGAACAGGAATATGCAAAATACCATCATCTTCGATACCTTCTGCATCAACTTCAGTACCTGCAGTTGTAACAGTTGCAGGTGTGATAGGATGTTTTTCGACACCCTGCACAATGTTCCACAGTCCTTTTGTAGCCAACACATGTCGCATCATATAAGCCCATAATGGGTAGTTGGTACCATCCAACTTGTCCTCAACAGCCAACATACGGAATACATCACTGCTTTCAGCCATGGTCGGTGACTAAAATACCTTGATGCAAAAAATTGACTGTATCTCAAAAAGTTGAACAGAACTACCCAGACAAATTCCACTATACCTGTAGCAGACTTCGAGACGCTTATACTGGCGAGCAGAAACTGGTATATACCTTTGGTAGAAAAAGACGAAATACCCTGTGCAAGCACTGCAATAATGCGTTCGGAGGCTGAAACGAGCTCAGATCACGATTTTGGCACCACAAAGCGAAGCCGTTTTGATCTCTGAAACACCTTGAGTATGCTCACCACATTTCATGCAAATCTGAGACTGCAAACAGAGGAGTGTTGATGGCACCCTAGATGAAGCGACAACTTGCTTTGATACCAATTGTTGGAGTTAGACGTCTGCAGAAGCACGCGAAGAGCACAAGGAAGAAGAAGAAGCTTGGAGCACAACACACAATAGTGAATGTATTACTAGAGAATGTACAAGGATAAGTAGCCCATTAGGGCAATAGGCGTATATACAAGCCAGGGGGAAAAAACCTCCTAAAGAGGGAAAAAAGTGCCCCGACAGTCCTAGTGTGTTCACACACATCACTACCTAAATATATCAACAGCAAGCATGGCTGAATATCTTTGCCATAAAAGAGACCCAAATTCAAAGTGCCTTTGAGATATCTAAACACATGTTTCACCACTTGCCAATGCTTAGTGCCAGGGCTATGCATGAATGGACTCAACTGGGAAACTGCATATTGTATATCTGGCCTTATGTTGCATGCATATATAAGACATCCACAACTTGCTGATAAAGAGAAGTATCAAATGCATCATTAGAATCCTCAACTGAGAACCTAAATCCTGTATCAATTGATGTAGAAACTGGTTTACAGTCCTTAAAGTCAAAACACTGAAGTAGTTTTTCAACATACTTTGCTTGATGCATAACAATCCCCTCCCCCCCCCCTCAAGGGATACAAACTGGATGTCAAGATAGTAGTTCAAAAGACCAAGATAAGTGACATCAAAAGTATGCTGCAAATCAAACATAAGGATGTCAAGTTTTGCATCATATGACCCAATCAAGAGTATGTCATCAACATAAATAACAAGCAATGTAAGATCATCCCAATGTTTGCATACATAGAGTGTGCTTTCAATTGGACTATATGTGAAGCCAAGAGCAATCAAGTGCTTATGGATTTTGTCATACCATGCATGTGGAGCTCGCTTGAGACCATACAAGGCTTTATGAAAGTGAAAAACCATATGCTCTTTCCTTTTCATAGCAAATACAAGAGGTTGCTTCACATAGATCTCTTCTTGCAAATTGCCATTCAAGAAAGTTGTTTTTATGTCCAATTGATGTAATTTCCAATCTCGTTGGGCAACCAATGCAACCACGGTACAAATGGTGGTCATGCATGAAGTAGGTGCAAAATATTTTTCATAGTCAATGCCATATTGTTGCACATATCCTTCGGTAACCAATCTAGATTTGTAGCAATCAATGCTACCATCTGGCTTTCTCTTAATCTTGTAAACCCACTTTTTGCCAAACACATTTTTTTCTTTTGGCAATTCACATAACCCCCAAGTACCATTCTTATGTATGGAATCCATTTCTGATTGCATATCACTCATCCAATGTGGATCGTCACATGCATCTTCAAAAGTAAGTGGCTCTTCAATACATGTTGCAATAAGAGAATAATCCACAAAATTACTTGATGCATGGTGAGAGCTTGATCTTGACCTACCAAGTAAAGGTGCACTCAATTTGTTGTCCTGTAAAGTTTGTTTCAGCCACTTTGGCATAGATTTTGCATGCTTGATAGACATGCATTCATTATGCAATACATCGTCAATATGTATATCATGTGTGGAATTGATTTCACGCTCATTTTTAGCCATATCTTATCACAAATGTTTAATAATATGGGGCTAGAAATTTCCAGTATTTCCGATAATTTTTGGCTGGAAATTATTTGCATTTTCGGCTCTATTTTGCTGGAATTTTTCAGCTCTTTGAACATCAATTTTTAGCAAATACCACATCTTGACTCATAATAATTATGTTTTTCAATAGGTGGTACAAATGATATCCCTTAGTTTCTATAGTATAACCAACAAATATACATTTCTTTGTCTTGTCATCAAGTTTGTGACGTTGTTGTGATGGCATAAGAGCATATGCTAAACAACCAAACATGCACATATGACTAACCATAGCTTTATGTCCATTCCAAGCCTCAAAGAGTAATAACTCTCAATGCTTTTATAGGGCAATGATTCAACACATAGTTTTCACACATGACTGCTTCCATCCAAAACTTGTGAGGAAGGTGCTTTCCTTTAACCGTACATCTTGCCATTTCAAGGAATGTTCTATTTTTATGCTCGACAACACCATTTTCCTGAGGTGTATATGGCATCATATATTTGTGTAAAGTTCCTCTTTCATGAAGAAAAGGATTAAACTCATGTGACATGTATTCACCACCATGATATATGCATAGAATTAAAAGCTTATTTCCAAAAAAAAAAACGACCATAGCTAAAAATTCTTTGAAGCAAGAAAGTACCTCATTTTCTTTGCATTCATAGGATACACCCATGTATGGCAAGTAGCATTATCAATGAAGGTAACAAAACATACATGCTTTCCAAAAGACGGAGTTTTGACAGGACCACATACGTCACTATGAACAAGCTGCAATTTTCTTGTAGTGTGTGTATGACTATCTTTTGGAAAAGAAGCGTGATGCATTTTTCCAAGAATGAAACCTTCACATGCATGTTTTTCAATGGACTCAAAAGTTGACAAACCAATAACCATGTTCTTCTTTTGCAAGTAAAGCAAACTATTGAGGTTCAAGTGACCAAAATGAGAATGCCAAAGCTCCAATTCAACCATGGAGGAAGTATGAGCAACCAAGGTATTTGAGGGAGCCCTCTTGTATGTACCCAGGTGATAAAAACCATTACATAATGTACCAGACATCATGATAATATCACATTGAAATCATGAACCATACACTTATAATCAATAAAGTGTACATGATATCTAGCTTTGGCAATCAATGGAACTAAAATTAATTTCTTCTTTATATCGGGTACACACAATGCATTTTTCAAGAGAATCACACCTCCATTTGCATCCATAAGCTCAATTTCACTCCTATTCACTCTAGGTTGCTCTTCTTGCAAAAGAAGAGAAAAAATCTCATCAAATGCATACATATTTGGATTCCCTTTTGCAACCAAATAGAGTGTAGTGGCAAAGCTTTGAAAAGATTCTGGAAATCCTTTCAACAACAAAGAGATGAGTGATGCATTCGGAATAATCTCATCTATGTTTGCCAATTGCTCTTTCAAGTTCTTGATGCATGTCACATACACATCCACATACTCATTTTCAGCCATACATACATCCTCAAGTATGCAACACGTGCTTCATTACACACGAATACAAAGAAGCAAGAGTATCCCATACTTTCTTTATTAGTTAAATTTTGGGAGAGTAGTCTATTACCGAACTTCCTCTTGCAGAAAAAAAAGAGTATCCCATGCTTGTCTTGATATAGAACATAGCCGAATGTGTGGAACTATATGACACTTCACAGAAAGCACAATCAATGCATGAGCTTGAGAATCTTTTCCATCCCATCTAAGGTTTTACTATGCAAGTGAGAAGGAGTAACCACTGTACTTGAAGAAGAAGCTCCATATGTGATAGTAGACTTTGAAGTAGAAGAACTTGTGGGTCTTCGATCCACATCTACCACTATGTACCATAATTGTTTCACAACAAGTAAGACCACATTGGATAGTTGGTCCCATCAAGCTTATCTTCAGCTTGAAACATGCCAAACAAGTCATTGTTGCCTGCCATTTCATTGAAGAATAATAATGTGATAAGATCTTTACTTCAATGAAATCTGAAATGAATGTTGAAATTTTAGCTCACAATTTGTCACTCTGATGCCAATTTCGACTACACGAATGGCTTTGAAATGGGGGTAAAACCTCACTACAACTAATGGAAATGCTTCTTGGTTGTTGAAAATCATTGTCTTGTGCTTCGAAGTCGATTTGCACTGTTGAAGTGCATGCGAATTGCAATGTGAAAAACCTAACTTGAGAAGGAGCTTAACTTACTTTGATGCCACTGTTGGATGTGTGTAGAAGTGCAAGAGACACACAAGAAGCACACATAAGGAGCACAAATGTAGCAAGAGACATGGAGAAGATGGATGGCTGGAATAGCTCTCTCTATTGATGATGATTAGAACTGAAGTAAGAGCTGAATAATATCCTTAAGTATAAAGTACCACCACATATGAGTGAATCATTTATGTGGTAACATGGGGGGAAAAACTCTAGCTAGCACTAGAGTAAAAAGTGCCCATCTATATGGAAAAGGTTCATATCAAAGCTACTCGAGGAACACATAAGTGTACCACTAATCGTCTTGAGTATGCTCACTATTTTTTGTGCGATTTTGAGACTATGACTAGAGGGGTGGCAACGATGCCCTAGATGAAACGATGGCTTGCTCTTATACCAATTGTTGGATTTCGACTATGGAAGCATACAAACAATACAAGGAAGAAGAACTTTGGAGCACAACACAACATTGAATAAATTACCAAGTGGATGTACAAAGATAAGTAATCCATTAGGGTTAAAGTCATATATATATATATATATATATATATATATATATATATATATATATATATATATATATATATAAACCTAGGGAAAAAACCTCCTAAAGAGGGAGAAAAGTGCCACGATGGTCCTAAGTGTGTTCACACACATCACTGCCAAAATATATGAACAAACATGTAGACAATGCCTGCTATATCCACAAAATGTAGTGATTGGTTGGTGGCCAACCATCAATCAATTTTTGTATTTGAGTCCACCTACCTATTGATTTGGATTGTTTAGATAAAAACCTACCCGTAAGGAATTATAGTTATGAAATTGCAAGATTGTATGATAATCTTGATTAGAGAGGCCTATCTCTTCAAGGTTCATAGGTATACCTTGCATGTTGTGAGAGATGGCTATTTGGTTCCAACTAAAATCCAATTCACTACTCAAAGATGGTACATGTGTATGACTTCAAGGCAAGTGAGTACGTCCTACTAATGAGATATGACTCTTAGATATCAAAAGACATCTTGTATGAACATGACTAAGAAACATAGAGAGGCATGAAGAGAGGTGTGGCGAGTCATAGGTGCCTATCATCATGATAATGATGCAGTCTCTACCTACCTAATCGATGTTATTCTGAAGTTTACTGATGGAATACAAATAATGGATGTTCTCTTTCGCACATAGTGTAGTTTGTGGTGTTCGAAATTAGTCACACACGGCAATAACTATTTGCATGAAAATAGGCCATTACAAATTGTCGATATGGAGCTTCACTCATGTAAAAAAAGAAGTGCATCTATGGGAAAATGAGAACCTAAATTTTTCATTGATCTAATATTTATCTTTGAAAACGTTTCTAAGCAAGCTTTGATCACCTTCAAAATTCTTATCTATACTATACAAATGTAGTCCTATACTACTTTCATGTCTGTTATAATGTATCACATATATTTAACATATAGGACTTTGTTGACCATCCTCCTCTTGGAGATCTTACTAATTTGGGAAAATTTACCAAAGTTTTAGGAATGTCTCCATTTCTTCTTTTTTCCCAAGAGTCCACTACCAAAATTTTAGGAATGTCTCCATCTCTTCTTTTTTCCCAAAATTGTGGCCAATTTTTCCTTCTTACACATGGACAATATGCTCGATTTAATTGTAAGCTCATGGTGCCTCTGACCATATTGCATTCCATTCTTTGCGTGTAGTCAAAAAATTCATTGTCCATGTTTGATTCACTTTATGCAAAAATTCCTTGGTAAGTACAAAATTTCTATGAGAGTATCCCAAAAATTGATCGGGCTCTTTTGCCAAAATGCCTTGTTTAGTATTCTCTAATATATTCTTGGAGATAAGTTAACATGAATTTCTTAGAGGTTACATATGAAAAATTAAAATTTATCTTGAATAAAAGTTAATGACGAAGAGTTTTTGAAACTTTCCGCTTTCTTCAATTCATCTCAATAATTCACAAACTCAAATACAATTTAATAAATGATATCACATACAAGCCTAAACTCGTTCTACTTATAAAGGTTCAACCGGACAATGTACAACAATCCATACAAAGATCTTACAAAGAAACCAACACAAGAGAAAAGTTGATAAACAAGAAAAGAGCTCTATTCTCAACAATGAGTGAATAAAAATGATTTCAACTCTTACCAATCATCTCATCAATGAATTATATACCTTTCCAAAATTGAACTATTTTCCTAGAGTTTTCAACTTCAAGCCTCCAAAGCTACCATCTGTATTTATCCAATGAATCTCAAACTTTCTATTAATGCATAAGTAAATCAAGCATCCAATAGCCCGCTGATAGAGAACATCATCAAATGCATCTTTAACATCATGAAGAATCAACCATAAACCTATTTCCATAGGAATGGCAATAGGTTTGCAGTATTCAAGGCCAAAACATTATTCAGTATATTTCGTTTGACACAAAGCTATTCTGCCATCAACTTGCATAAATGGAATGCCCAAATAATGATGCAAATGCCCCAAATCTGACATCTCAAATGAGGCATGCAAATCAGCCTTAAAATCAGCAATATGCTTCTCATGAGGACCAGTGAGTAGCATGTCATCGACATAGACATCAATGATTAGAAGCACATCATTTGCATGCTTAACATATAAGGTGCTCTTAGTTGGACAATTATCAAAACCATGTGCAATCAGGTAGGCATGTATCTTTTCATACCAAGAACATGGTGCTTGCTTCAAACCATATAATGCCCTTTTCAACCTTCACACTTTGTTTTCATGCCCTTTCTAGACAAAACCACGGGGCTAAAAAACATACACTTCTTCATACAAGTCATCATTCAAAAATGTGGTTTTAATTTCCAATTGATGTATATTCCAACCATGATGAGTTGCAAGTGCATAGATGGTACAAAAAGTAGTCATTGGGCATGTATAAGCAAAGGTCTCATCAAAATCAACGCCTCTTTCTTGAGCATAACCCTTTGCAACAAGCCTAGCCTTATAGCTGCCAAATGTTCCGTCAGGCTTACGCTTCAGCTTGTATACCCACTTAGTGCCAATGGACTTATTGTAAGAAGACAAGTCACATAAAGGACAGGTACCATTTTTCATAATAGTAGCATATTTTGATTGCATAGTAGTCATCCAATTTTTTGAATTTTCTTCTTCATCAAACAAAACATGCTCAGTCTCATCACAAAGACTAGAGGCAGCCATAGCATAGCAATGTGATGCAAAAGAAGCAGTATGAGAGCCTGAACAAGTATGATATGATAGAGATGCATCTAATTTGCTATCTCACAAAGCCTGCACCAACCATTTAGGCATAGTTTTTGCCTCCTCTATATTAGTTCTCTCATCAGTAAGTGCATCATGTAAATCTGCATCAGAAATGGAATGATATGCATCATCATGTGAAACCTTTAAAGGCTGAGAAGTTGCCTCATTTGGACCAACACTATACTTTCCACCTGTAAAAAGAGGTACCAAAGTGTCATACACATCTTTGGAGCTAACTGATGTCTCCTTTATACATGAAAGTAATGGCTGAATAACATCTTCCACAAAAACAACATCATGGCTAACCAGAATGCATTTAGTCTGTGGATGATACAAACGATAGCCTTTGCTTTCAGAAATGTACCCAAAAAAATACATTCCATTGCTTTATCATCCAATTTCTTGCATTGTTTTTCAGACATTGATGCATATGTCAGACAACCAAAGACACACAAGTGAGCAATAGATGGATTGCAACCATGCCAAGCCTCATATGGAGTGATAGATGCAATGCTTTAGTGGGACACCTGTTAAGTACATATGAGGCACACATAATAACATCATGTGGTAAAGCCTCTCTTGACCATACACCTTGCCATCTCCATGGGTGACCTATTCTTCCTTTCAACAACTCCATTATGTTGAGGTATCTACGACAGTGTACATTGATGTTTTATCCCACATTCAACCATAGAGACTAACTCCTCAAATTTTAAGGCATTTGGATTGCCTTTCATCATCAATCAAAGAGTAAAAGCAAAACTCTAATATGAATCTTGAAGACCATTCAAAACAATGTGCAGAAGTGAACTATCAAGCAAGACTTCATCAACAAAAATCAACTGCTCCTTCAAATCTTTGATTTTTGTCAAAAACTATCTATGGAATCTCTTTCATTCATGTTCTCACTCTCCAACTGTTTTCGGAGGTAAGCAAGCGGAGCCTCATTCCTTGCCTAATATAAAGTGGTAAGTGTATCCCAAGCATCCTTTGCTATTTTGCAGGAGCAAATGTGAGGAATAATGGCACGTTTGACATACAAGGCTATCAATGCGTGTGCCTTAGAATGTCTACCATCCCAAAAAAGTTGCTCTATAGTAGGCGCAACAGGAATTGCAACATGAACAAGAACCTAAAGAATATCACCATCTTCAATGCCATCTACATCAGCTTCAATAACTGCATTTGTGGGTGTAACATGACATTTCGCAACACCCTGCACGATATTCCACAGTCCTTTTGTACCCAATACATGATGCATCATATAAGCCCATAATGGGTAATTAGTACCATCCAAATTATCCTTAATAGCCAACATATGGAATACCTCACTCCTTTCAGCCATGGCTAGTGACTAAAATACCCTGATGCAAAAAAATGACTGTATCTCAAAAAGTTGAATAGATTACCCTGTCAAGTTCTGCTAAACCTGCAGTAGGGTTCACGATGCTCATAATAGCAAACTGAAACCGATATATATCTTTGGCACAAAAAGATGAAATTGCCTACTCAAGCATTATGATAGTGCATTAGGAGGCCAAAACAAGCTTAGATCACGATTCTAAGATTGTGATTGGAGGGGTGTTGATGATGCTGTAGATGAAGCTTTGACCTGCTCTTGTACCAATTGTTGGAGTTTGAGGTATGTGGAAGCACACAAACAACACAAGGAAGAAGAAGAAGCTTGGAGCACAACACACAATACTGAGTAAGTGTATCCCAAGCATCCTTTGTTTTCTTGTAGGAGCGAATGTGAGGAATAATGGCCCATTTGAAATACAAGGCTATCAATGCATGTGCCTCAGTATCTCTGCCATCCCAACAAAGTTGCTTTATAGTAGGTGCAGCAAGAACCACAACAAACAGAAACCTGAAGATCATCATCTTCAATGCCATCCACATCACCTTCAGTAACTGTATTTGCAGGGCTAGTAGAAGATTTTTCAACACCCTACACAATATTCAATAGTCCCTTTGCAACCAATTGTCACTCTAGCACAATGGCAAGTACCAATGTGAGGAGATCCACCTCATAATTGTCAATCCAAGAAGGTATGAAGAGGGCATGATGACCGTGAGCAAATGAGATGCACAAGTGTGTGAGTGAGAATCACACTAGCATGCACACACATACACACACACATACATGGCAAGACAAAGAGATGGAGCAATGGAATCCATACTATTACAAGAGATCTCTTTTACATAATCTTTATTCTCTAACAAGCCAACCTAAAAAATGAGCTCTCTAGCTCTTTTTATAGTGTTTGACTAGCTTTTGGCCTTGTCCAGACCTAGTGTCTGGCCTAGTTAGAAATTAGGTTCCAAAGCTTATTTGAGGGCTCAAACAGAGTCTAAAATTTATGAAAATTGATATGTAGGTACTTCTAATACTTCCCAAGCTCAAGGACTCCTTATGGAAAAAATGGAGTCTAATCTACCAAAAATGGTATTTACAATGTTAATGTAGTGATAAAAATCACTATTGAAAAAGATTTATCCTTTGAAAGATTTTACAGGCCTAGTTGTTGGATCTTCATTGATTGCTCTACCTACTTGGTCCTGCTTGAATCTCCCTTTGTTTAGACTCTCTTTGACGGCTTCCCTATCTTGTAACACCTTGACTGCACTGGCTACTGGCAATAGCCCCCCTCTCTCGCATCTATCGTCCCTAAGAGACTCTTGTTGTAAGGAGTGTTTGATGCAATACTCAATGACATCTGTGGCAAGATGATATTCTTGCAAGCACAGTCCTTGTGCCAAATCTGTCATTAGCTGATCCCACTCTACTAGAACTGGCATGTCCGAATGTGGTTGTCATAGTCGATCGACATGTGTTGCTTGTTCTACTGCAAACAGATGCAACATGTGGGTGGGTCTAGGAATGAAAATTTTTGACTGGTACTCCTAGAACCCTGTAGAGAACATCTCCTTAAACATCTACTTGTAGCAAGTAGGTAAATACTTGATGCATGCATGCCAAGTGTAGATGGTGTTGATGGAGGGGGTCTGACTCATATCATATAGGAGATCACAATTTACTTTAGAAAACCTTGGGCCAAAATATATGGAGCTTGGACTTTTCGAAAAGTTTTGAACACTACTATCATTAACTCAAAAATTTTCATACACATCTTTGTGGCAATGTCTGGCACATTCTTGAATCTTGCCAACCAATGGTGTATAGTAGATATCATATAAGCCATGGCTGGTGGCCTCTAAGGGAGCAAAGTAAGGATAATTTATCCAATCTGAACACCCTTTATTATTTCAAACTTTGATCGCAAATGCCTATCAGGATTGACGATGAGCAACAAGACAATAAAAAGGGTTATATTTGATGTACAATGGCATATTTGACCATGTGCACATCATTTCAGGATAATGTGTCAATAATCATGTGTGCCAATTTGGTTGAAAAATGGATCCTACCCGCGCCTTCTCAGGTAAATCATCTAGCTCGAATTGAGTAGCAAATGTGGGTTGTTTTCTTGTAGGCCTCTTTATTTTTGCATTATAATATGCCAATAATACAAAATATGGCATGTATTGTTGCTTTGATGTGGTGATAAGGTGTTGATGTGATAAGTTCTGGAAATAAGTGGACTTGAGAACCATTTCTTCCAAATTGTACATTGATTGGATTTATACCACTATCCTATCATCATGGTCTACTCACTTGAGCCAATCTGGTTCTTCAATTTCAAAAGTATCTCTACCCTCTTTAGTGATGTGCCCTCCAGGTACTAGCATGGGTTCGTATGGTTCTTCAAAGGATTTTTCGATAGGGATCTCCACTACTATGTCAGGATCTGGGTCTTCAATCAAAGAAGGTGGCCTCTCATATTGTAAGAGCCTTGCTTGGATTTATTGAACCTACTTTCTAAGGGTATCTACTACCTCTGTAGTCTGTGGGAGGGTGGTAGCCTCCAGTCTAAATGTGCTCAATGTGTTTAATTGCTTCTTGAGGTTTGCACACTTTGTTCCCAACTTTTTATGACTCTAGAAAGCTAGCATGTTCCTCGATTAATATCCTAATGTCTTCTGAGGGAACAACTTGAAACTTTGTAGGGCTAATAGTTGTGCCTAGTGTTCCTTCCATAGTAGCTTCAAGATTATCTTGGTTCTATTGCTGTAGTCTCTTATTTTCCTCTAGCACTGCGGACATATGCTTCTTGAGAAGCCCTAGATTCCTTCGTAGTTTTGTGTTGGTTAGATTTTGCTTGTGTAGCATTGTCTCCAAGTCTTTGAGGGGTTGGGCATCCATATAGGGTACCTTGGACTCCAACTCTACATGAGCTTGTTGTAATGTGAAGTATTCTGCCTGAAGTGTTTCATTGTCTACTTCCAAATTTGTGACTCGTGCTTGTAATCTTTGAGATTTTCCCTGGAAGGCAGCATTCCGATGTACTAGTCATTGATAGTCCTATTGAAGCTATGATACACATTGAATTATCATATTGAAAGTATTATTAGATGCAAGGGAGGTAGGGTGGAGTGCAGAGGGAATGGAAATGGGGATGGGAATGGTGGATGCAATGCATGATAATACTGGTGATGTTGGTGGAGGGGGGAGCGGGGATGGTGGAAGCGTGGGGGGAGAGGGAGGTGCAACAGGTGGAGAAATCTCCATAGGATCTGACAGTGCAGTTCATGTGGGAGATACCATGTAAGTGGTGATGGTAGGTGAAGTGATCATGGTATTTGTGTACAGTGAAGTGGAAGTGAGTGTTTGTGAACCTAACATCTATGTGGTGGGGACACGAATGAAATTTTCCATGAATGATATGAATGGGGTGGGGCTATGGTCACGATTGAGGTGTAGGGGAAGATGGAGCGGGCAACTGGAAAGTGTGGATCAAGGGGAAGAGGAAGGTCTGAATGGGGGTATGTGGGGATACCTAAACTATCGTCGATGGCTCTTGGGTATCCTTTTATACTATGTATAATGGGGTGTCCCATGGCAGGCTCTACAAACAAAAATGAGGAAGTAAAAAGAGGGTTGGTGATAGAGGAAAAGAGGGTTGCCTGAGAGGTTGGTTCATGAAAGGAAAAGAAGGTTGATGAGGTAGGGGTTTGGGTAGTGGTTGCTAATACTATAGCAGTTTCCTTAGTGGTAGGAGGCGGAGGTGGGGATGATGGTGGAGATGGGGGGTGTTGAGGTGAGATAGGTGATGTTTGTACAAAAGTTTTCGTAGTAAGACCTATGGTGGCTGTTGAGGTCATCGTTGGTTCTGTGGTTGCTTCTGGATATGTGTATCTGTATGTCTTTGCCTACCCGTGGCCTTGTTTCCACTCTATGTTTGTCGTACCAGATTGATTGTCACAATGCTGTGTGTATGGCCTCTTGAACTCCCAAGGATTTTGTTAATAGTTTGAGTGTATTGATGAACCGAGGGTCCACCCCTTCATCTGCATGGATTTGATCGATCACGGCTTGGCTTGATGCAAATGAGACTCTATGCCATTCTTGCATCGCCTTGATTGTATCATACAATCTTTGTAACTAGGGTGTATACATCAGAGCACCTGCAAGTTCAGGCACTTCGTGTTGCTCTTCTTGATGTCTTCCCTCATGCTCATCATCACCTTCTTCAAATTCTTCATCTTCATCATCATCTTCCTTGTCTTCTTCATCCTCGTCGACTATGGTAACCGACACTTGTGATGTGGTTGCTTGTGGTTGTGAGTGTTCCAACACTTGTTCCTCACTCGACGCAATATTCAGCTCTCGTAAGATCTGCTCAAAATCCTCATTGGTGAGCTCTTACAAGTGTACTCCTCTAAGAAATTTAAGGTCTGTGGGGACTGGCAAAAATATCAAGCTTGGGCCCTCAGAGCTGCATCTTGGGAGGCATAATGTGAATGGGTGCACACATCGAGGTGGGGAAGTGACATCTGGGGTTAAAGTGGCTCCTCGTGGTTGAGCACATGGTACTGCTCCTCGCATCCTCTTTGATGGGGTCCTGTGCATGTTTGGCCTTTGAATTTTTGTACCCTATTCCACATTAGAGCCCTCTAAGTTGGAATGTCATAAGCCAAACATCGATAAATAATCCTAGTCAGAGCACAACATCCATACAATACTAACTTGCATGACTGTCATTTGTGTGCCAAGTGGATTTTGAACAATAATCCAATGAGGTAAGTTAATCATTAAGTTCTAGGTTTCTGCAAGATATAAACTAAACCATACCTTCTTATGTGGCATGGTGAACCTATCTTGTGCTAGAAAGGCAAAATGCTGCATGCACATTCTAAGGTGAATCGTAATGTTACGCATCATGGCCACCATATCTTTGAGTTTTGTGAGGTTTCTTTTCTTCATGCTCTTTGGTACTAGAATCTCCTTCTCAGTGGGTATGTGCATCCCTCTCATATCCAGAGCATCGCGTACTAAGCTATTGGTTAACTTAAACCGCTTCAATTCATTTCCTTTGGTTAGCGATGGAAGCACAGATGTACTCGAGGGTTTGGGATTCTTGTTGGGAGTCCGGGTGCTGATAAGATAATAGCATCACATGAAGTCCGGTTTGGGCAGATTAGCACCAAAATACACATCTAATCTTGTTTTTTGCCATATTGGGCATAGCTCTTCCACATTCTATAACTTCTCAAACTCCCCATGAAGAAATGGTACTTTCCCCACTTTCCATTGAACTCTAACTCTACCTCCCAAAGGTATGAGCCCTCATCCAATGGTCCTACCACTTCACTAAACCAATGGGAGGTTTTGCATACAGGCATGGTATGGCCACTCGGGGGGTCTTGTATGAGTATGATTTGTATGGCCTACGAGTCCTTAGGTCGTTCATCCATCTCAGGTATGATGAGTAAGCTCTCCATATTGACCACTTGCTGACTTGTGCCTTCTTGAGAGCTAGTTCCTACTACTTCAGCCATGATAATGTCTGATGATTGCTTATCTACTGGAAGAAGAAAATGATATTAGCATTGCATAGGAAACATGATAATACCACATTCCCTTTTGCAATACCAACATGGTGTTCTTTGAGGTTAGAGGTTAGTTCGATGTTGTGTGTGTGAGCGAGGGTTAGAAAGTCAGTACTTTTCCTATATGCATACTCTGGTTGTGCAGTATACTCATATGCATCTATGCCTGTGCATGAAAATTTACATGGTTGGGTTGGAATGACTCATCAAAATTTTTTCGTGGGTTTTCAGAATTCAACCTTAATGTCATTTGGAGATGCCTCAGTTGATGCTATCAGGATCTAAGAATTTTTAGGTACCCATTTCCAAGCAGTCCTAAGTGTGATTGGAGATGTTTGTGCATGTGTGGTTACTTGGGCACGACAAATTTGGGGATTTTACCTCTACCCATTTGGTTAGATAATCTGTGGCAACAATAATGTATTCAACATGTGAACTCTTAGCTGGGGGATTAATAGGGCCTACAAATTCTATTGCCCACTTAAAGAATGCACGTCCACCCATCATGGGTTTTAGTGGCATCTCATCTTTACGTATAGGGTACTGAGTTTGTTGACAAATATCACACCGCTTCACATAGATATGTGCATCCATGTGAAGGGTTGGCCATCAAAGACCTGCAAATAGTATAGTTGTGATGACATGGTCTGGTCCAAAATGTCCTCCTACCACACCTTGGTGAGGTCCAAGATTTTGAGATATTCACTCTCATGGACACACAATCTAAGATAGTCATCTCTTCCTCGATTGCATAGATTATCACCTATGAGTGTGTAATCTAGGGCTTCTTGTTCTAAACTCATTTGTCTATCCAATGTCATCTCTTGAGGGAATGTTTTTGTCCTCAAGAAGTCTACCAAGGGTTCACTCCAATCTAGTACTAAAGACACTTGATATAGAGTAGCATGTTCCACAGGTGCTCTAATATGATAGAATGGGCATTCCTTGCATAACTTATGGACATCTGCTTCCATTGTTGGCCAATGTACCCCTAACCTTTGCAGAGTTTGTAGGGTTCTATGTTTGGAGTGATGTTGCTAGAGTGCACCTACATGTGCTATTTGCAACCACTTTGCATGCTCATCTTTGTCTACACAACAAGCGAGTATTCCTTGATTGGTGTGCTTATACATGTTGCCTGCCATTATGTGATATTTCTAGAACTTCACTACTTCTTTATCTTTGGCTCTGAATATAAGATGTTTGGGTCCAAAGGTTAGAATAAGCACTATAGTCTTGGCCCATTCAAGCACTACTTCTAGATTGAACAAATAAGCATCAGGCAATTCATCTGACACTCCTTGAGGGGACTTTCTTGAAGTTAGTCTGGAAAGGTGATCTTCCCTAAGGTGAGTCCTACCTTTCCTAACCACAAATTCAAAGTCATATTCCATTAGTAAGAGGAACCATCTTACTAATCTACTAGTATTGCAAGGTTTGTTCACTAGATATAATAGTGCTTGATGGTCTGTAAAAAAGTTAAACTTATTTGCAAGCAAATAATGTCTAAACCTTTTAACTGCATACACCATGCCTAATCCCTCTCTTTCAGTAGTGGTATAATTTCATTCAGTCGCATTCAATTGTCTACTGGCACAAGCAATAGGGAGATCCATATTACCTTCACTAGTAGGTTGTGCTAGTACACACCCAATAGCATAATTGGATGCACCCACATGAACATGGAATGGCTTGTTCCAATTTGGTGTAGTTAAGATTGGTGCTGAACATAATCGTCGTTTAAGCTCATTAAAGGAGTATGAAACATCTATACTAGCCGCAATGCCCTATGCCATTCTTTGACACTATGTATCTTAGAATCTTGCCTTGTCTGACCATAAAGACACACTTTTTTAGGTTCAGGCAAACCTAATATTCTCCACATTTCTCAAAGATTTGTCTGAGCTCAGGTATATGTTTTTTTCTAATGTTGGAATGAGCACATAGATCATCAGCATAGACTTCCAAGATTTTGCTCAAGAACTCTTTATATACATGACACATCAGCCTCTGAAAGGTAGCTTGCACATTAGTGAGCCCAAATGGCATTACCTGAAATGAGAATATGCCCTACTCTGTGGCAAAGGCTCTCTTATGCTGGTCTTCTAGGGCAATGACCACTTGATTATAGCCAAAGAATCTATCGAGGAAACTATATACTTCCTTGCATGTGACCCTTTTTAATAGATGTTCAGTGATGGGAAGCGGATAACTATCTCTTATAATGGCTACGTTAACCTTCTTCAAGTTAATGCATACCTGTAACTTGCCATTATTTTTGGGCACCACTATGATGGGGGACACCCATCTCATAGATAAATCCAGGTTCTACCAACCTATCTATCTCTTCCTTGATCTTGTTAGCATAATTATCATTATATGTGTATGGCTTCTGCTTGGATGTTTTGGCTTCTAAGGTCATGGGAATTGTATGTGAGCATATGTCAGGGTCTACTCCTTTTAAAGCCTTATAACTCAATGTGAAAACATCTCTAATTGTCTTAGGAAGGCTATCAACTCTTGCTCATCATCCTCTATCAAATCATGTCTTATGTATGTGCATCGTTCTTCACCTTCTTCTATGGTCACAATAATTTTTTAGTTGTTTCTTTGCTATCATAGGCCACTCCTGTGAGTGCTTCTTGTTTATGAATTACCTCACTTCCTGAGGTAAACCCATATCACAAGCAAGATGAAAAAGCCACAATGCTTCCTTACATGCCTCACTTGCTGCAACATACTGTGCATCTGTGGTGGAAACAACTGTACATTCTTGAAGACGAGATCTCCAAGAGATAGCACCTGCAACAAAATGAAAAATGTACCTTGTGTAGACTTACGATTGTCTACACAACCATCATAGTCAGAATCTGTGTAACCAATAATGGATGCTTTCCCTCTACCTAAGCATAGGCAATTGTCCTTAGTGCCACTCAGATATCTCGAAATCATCTTGACCACTTCCCAATGTTTCTTGCCAGGATTAGACATATATATGCTCACAACTCCAATTGCAAATGCAATGTTTGGTCTCATCATCCTTGCTCAATTTCACATATGTGGGTAAAGGTGTACCTAATGCCTTTCCACCCATACCTCAATGCGTTTCCTCCCTGCATATTGAACATGTGAAGTACTTTGGATATGTACTCACTTTGAGACAAGTATATTCATCTTTTACTCTGATCACGAGTAATGCGCATGCCAAGAATATGTTTGACATCCTCCAAATCCTTCATATCAAATGTTTGACTCAACTTCTTTTTGAGAATTGACAAATCTTTAGAGGACTTCCCAGTAATCAACATATCATCGACACAAAGTATCAAGCATATCAAGCTGCCATCTGAGCATCTCTTTGTGAAGAGATGATGATCCTCATTGCTTTGAGAATAGCCTTGAGACTTCATAAAAGCATCAAAATTTTGGTACCGTTGTCTAGGGGACTATTTAAGTCCATACAAGCTCTTCTTGAGCTTACAAACTAGACTTTCCTTGCTAGGAACTACATAACCCTCTGGTTGTTCCATATAGATCTCATTTGTAAGATCTCCATGCAAGAAAGCAGTTTTCACATCCATTTGGAATAGCTCTAAGTCCTCCATTGCAACGAATCCAAGCAACATGTACAGGGTAGTCATCTTGACCACTGGAGAGAAGATTTCCTCGAAATCAACACCATGTTGTTGCTTAAAACCCTTTGAAACAAGTCGTGCTTTATACTTTGGAAAAGCACTATCTGATGTGAATTTCAGCTTATATACCGATTTACATGGTAAAGCTTTCCTGCCCTTTGGAAAAGGTACTAAATCCCAAGTACCATTCTTGTGAATAGAATCCAACTCACTCTTCATGGCATGCTCCCACTTGACATGATCCTTTGTCTGCATAACCTCTTTGTAGCAAGAAGGCTCATCGACATCTGTTAGCATAACAAAATCTAAACCTGGAACATATCTATCAGGTGGATGTGAGACACGTGCATAACGTCTCAATGGTTGTTGAACAAGAACATGTGTAGACTGATCTGGATGGACATTCTCTTGAACATCCCTATGTGCAACCTTTTTATGCATGCTAACCAGAGGACTAGTATCCTCAAACACCACTCTTCTCACTTCAACCTCCTTAATGGGTTGTTTATGCATCTTAGACTCATTGAAAATGACATCACTACTTCTGATCACTGTCGATGTTTCAGGATCCCATAAGCAATATCCAAATTGTCCTTCTCGACCATATCCAAGAAAAATGCATTTCTTTGACTTATGGTCCAACTTTTGTCTAAGATTCTTGGGTATATGAATATATGCTTCACACCCAAAAACTCAAAGATGATCATAATATGGTGGCTTCCTTGTCCACAACTCTTGTGCCACTTTCAAACCTTTGGTAGTACTATGAAAGTTTAATCACATGAACTGCCATCAATACTGCTTCTACCCAAAAGCCTTGTGAGAGATTTGCATGATGCAAGATAGTGACTACTCTATCTTGAATAGTTCTATTCATCCTCTCAGTTACACCATTTTGTACTGGGGTATAAGGAGCTGTAAACTCTCTACGAATCCCTCTACACTGACAGAATAGGCTGAATTTGTGTAAGGTATACTCACCCCCATTATCTGAACGTAAAGCCTTAAGCTTAGTTTCTTTTTCAGTCTCAACTGAAGCAAGCCATTTTTTGAAAGTAGGGAATACCTCATCCTTTGATTTGATAGGATATACCCAAACTTTTCTAGTAGCATCATCTATGAAAGTGACAAAGTAAAGAGAGCCACCTAAGGACCTAGAGAGCATAGGACCACATACATCTGTATGAACGAGATCTAAAGGCTGAATTGAAGAGTCAATGTGCATTCTATGCACATTTCTAGTTTGCTTTCCATATTGACAATGCTCACAAAATGAAAAATCAAAGAAAGATAACATAGGTAAGTAGCCAGAACGAGAAAGATTTTCCTTTACACTGCGAGATATATGGCCCAAACGGCCATGCCAAATACAAGCCATAGGCTGTTCAGTAATAGCTAACAAGTGTTCTTTCTGTGATACAAATAAAGGATAAAGTGAGACAACTTTGCCTCCTTTTGTAATAACCATATTGCCCTTTGATATGCGAAAGGACTAAGCATAGAAGACCACCTTGTAACCAAGGTCATCAAGTTGACCAACTGACATCAAACTGCATGATAATTGAGGTACATGGCGTACATTATGCATAGTAAATTTTGAACCATCAATGAACTGCACAACCACATCTCCAATCCCCACAACATCACACCCGTAAGAGTCACCAAGTCTCACAGTACCAAGAGACTTTGCTGCATAATTAGAGAACCATTCTTTGTGTGGTGTCACATGGAAAGAAGCACCAAAATCTAGCAACCATGTGTGGGAAAGAGAATCAGCCATAAGTGCCTCAGTTGGCACAGTATTATCAAGTGTCAACATCAGCATCATCAAAAATAGCATTAATTTCTTCAATCTTCACAATTGAAGTAGATGGTGCAAGTAATTGTTTAACATGCCCATCAACGTCCTATCCTTTACCTTTAGCATTCTTTAATGCATAACAGTCTTTCTTCATATGTCCTTTCTTATGACAATAATGGCATTCAATATCCCTCTTCCTTGATTTACTTCTACTCTTATTCCATTGACCAATCTTTTCCTTGTTCTTGCTCCTGCCATGTTGCTGATTCTTTCCTTGGTAAGAATCACAAACATTATATGCATCTCCACTCTGAGTGCCAACCATAGATTTTCTACGAATCTCCTCACTCAAGAGTGCTCCACATATGTCATCATAGACAAGTTTACCACCAGGTGCACTATTGCTAATAGTTGTGCAAAATGTATCCCATGATGATGGCAAGGTGCATAACAACAATACTGCTTTCATTTCATTATGCATATCCATTTTTTGAGCCTATAGCTGGGAGAATATAGCATCAAAATCATTTAGATGAGCAACAACATTATATATGAGCTTCATGCAAAGGTGATATAATTTTCTCATCAGATACACTTTATTTGATGGCCGTCTCTTTTGTTAAAAATAAAGAAGTAAGGTTGTATATATTTTTGCAGAAAGGATTTATTTTCAAGTAGAAGGAAAATACAAAAATGAAAAATGGAAGCATTTACTTCTGCAAGTAGTGGAGGCCAAAAGAGAATCAATCAAAAGAGAATCAAATCCAAAAACTGAACAGTAAGAGGAGTGGCTCTCCAAAGTAGTGGAGAAGTTATGGAGAAGGGCTCTCAAACTCATCATGAGAGTTTTTGGTCACTTGGCTATAAAAGAGGCAAGGGAGGAGAATCAAGAAGTGAGGAAGAAGGTGTGGAAGTCCCCTTGTAGCTAGTTCATTTGGTTTGAGTCATTTCGTTCACTTCACTCTCATAGACTATGTCCAACTGCATACCCATTTTTGGGTGGTCTACTTGTGAGAGTCATATCTCTCAATATATGTATCTAATTTTAGTCTTTAAACATTTACTGGAAAGCTTATCTTGGGTAATTCCTCTATCTAGAGCAGTTTTATCAAATTCTTTATGCTCTTTGAGTTATTCAGGTTTTAGTGAAGTCCAGTTTTTAGCCTAACTGAGTGGACAGGTAGCCTGTTTTGAATCAAAGAGTTGCCAACCCAAATCTACTCCAAATTGAGTTTTTGATAGCTCATTTGAAAGCTGTAGGTGTCGAGTTTGAGTAACCAAAGTTTCAAGTTCATTTAATTTTTCGATTGGTACCAGTTTTCATTTGAAGGTTCAGTTGTTGGCAAAAGTCTTGATCCTGAGAAGGTCTTCTACACTTTTCGCTGCGAATAGGTGAGGAATTCTCCAACAATTGGTATCAGAGCATTGGAGCTTGAAGAGGCAAAGCATTGGAACTAAAGTGAAGCAAAGGAGAAGCTATAAATCAAGGGGTAGCTTTGTAAAGTCAAGGAAGAGCGCCACAACATACTTTAGGTAAACTTCAATCTTAGAAGTTTTCAATGGCTGATTTAGGACAACAAGTTGAGAAGTTAGACAAAGAAAATTTTCAATCTTGGAGGTATAGAATGACAAATTACCTTAAAGGTAAGGTTTATGGAGTCTAGTTACTGGAGATGATCCACAACCGGTGGACCTTCAAGATCCCAACATTAATCTGGCACAAAGGAGACAATTTGCTGATTGGGAAGAGACGAATCAAAGGGTGATGTTCCTCATCTCACAAGTTATTTCTAACACTATGATTGGTCATGTGCAAAGCTTAGAAATAGCCAAGGAAGTCTGAGAAGCATTGGAGAAGGTGTATGCTACCTCAACAAGGTCTCTGAGGATGCAACTCAAGAACGAGCTCAACAACATGAAGAAAAGCTCAAACCAAAGCATTAGTGAGTATACATTGAGGATCAAGGAGCTTCGAGATCAGCTAGCATCAGTTGGATGCAAGATAGAAGAGGAAGACATCGTCCAAACAGCCCTCAATGGCTTGAGGAGTGAAGAAAAGTGGAAGCCCCTCATCACAAACATTCTTTATAGAGATCCTCTACCAAGATTCGACAAGATTATACCAAATCTTGTGGCTGAAGAGGTTTTTCAACAAGGAGAAGGTAACAAAGGTAAGTACAAACATAGTCAAATGTTATATGCAGGATGAGGTAGAGGAAGGAACTCAAGAGGAGGCTCGAGAGGAAGAGGAAAAAGCTACAACAACACAAATTTCAGCCAACACAACTCAGAGGACAACAAGGACAACTCAAATGACAACACACATGGAAGAGGTCGAGGAAGAAATAGAGGAAGAGGTCGAGGTTCATACAATCCTCATAAAGGTATAACATGTTATCATTATGGTAAACTAGAACATTATGCAAATGATTGTTGGCAAAAGAATGGAAGGCTGAATGGAGGCAACCAAAGGAGCCAAAATAACTATGCGAGTACATCAAGTGAAGGAGACAAGCAAACCATGCTTGCCATGAAGCATGAGTACAACAACCTGAGAAGTGCTGATAAAAAATGGTTTATAGATTCAGGTTGCAGCAACCATATGACATGCCAAGGAGATTTATTCACAAAGCTACAAACCCCAAGTGGAAAAGGATGTGTGGAGACCGGGGATGAAACTCAACATGCAATTGAGCATGTTGGAGACATCGCTTGGAGACAAGAAGGTATTGGCTGATGTTCTTCATGTTCCTACTATTGCAAAGAATTTGATTTTAGTAGGACAAATGGTAGAGAAAGGATATCATGTTATCTTCAATGAAAAATGCTGCTTTATAAAGAATCCAAAAGAAGGATTCAAGGTCATTGCTCAAGGAAAGAAAGAAGGAAGGATGTTCACTTTGGACATTCAACAACCACATGGAAAGGTGATGTATATTCAGTTTGGAAAAAAGAGGATTGCTGAAATCGATTTGTGGCACAAAAGGTTTGGACATATCAACATTCCCAAGCTCAAGGATATGAGCAACCATGAAGTGGTAAGAGGTCTTCCAAGATTCAATGATGTTGGACTACATGAGTTTTGTGAAGCATGCCAACTACAAAAGCAAACTCGACAACCATTCAAGAAGAGCAACTATGTCGCAAGGAATGTCCTCGACTTGATACATACGGATGTGTGGGGACCATCACAACAACCATCAGTGGTTGGTAATAGATATTTTGTCACTTTTATTGATGATCATTCAAGAAAAGTATGGATGTTTTGCATAAAACAAAAATCAGATGTGTTCTCCATGTTCAAGAAACTTAAAGCACGGGTAGAAAAGGAAACAGGACGCTACATAAAGACCTTGAGGTCCGATGGAGGAGGATAATATTTCTCCAAAGAATTTTCAGATTTTATTTATGAAAATGGCATCAAGCGACAATTTACATGTAGGTACACGCCTCAACAAAATGGAATAGCTAAAAGGAAAAATAGACATATCACAGAAGTTGCAAGGTGCATGCTCAACGAGATGAAGGTGCCACTAAACTATTGGGCTGAAGCAGCTAGTACGACTGTTTATTTGATGAACAAGTGCACAACAGCTGGAGTGCATAATCTAACTCCCGAGGAGGTTTATTCTGGTAAGAAACTTGACCTTACACATCTCAAAGTTTTTGGATGTGTGTGTTATGTTCACATCCCTCAAGAATTAACGACAAAGATGGAGGCAAAGTCCGAAAAATGTATTTTCATTGGATATTCATCGGAGCAAAAGGGATATAGGTGCTACAATCTGGTGACAAAGGAGCTACGAGTCTCACGAGATGTGGTATTTGATGAGCTAAGACCATGGTTTGGAGACAAAGGGAAAGAGAAGATTCTTGAAGAAGATTGCGAAGATGATGGAGGTGCTGTCCAAGAAGAATTTCAGCAAACAAGCACTCAAATGTCAGTTCCAGAAGCTTCTACATCACTTGGAGAAAGCTCAACATGGAAGGGAAGACTAAGGAGTCATTCCTCATCACCAACATCACGTTATGAAAGATTTGAAGCTGAAAGTGCTGCCCAAAATAGTGATTCAAATGCAAGTGAAGAAGAGTATGAAGAGGTGATTACACCAAAGGTAAAGCTAAACCAATTGAAGAAGCAATATTCAAAAGGAAATGAAAGGAGGTCTTCGAGAGCAAGGTATCCAATTCAAAGGCTGAGCTATGATAGTTTTATTGCAAAGCATTTTGCATTTATGACACAGGTGGTCAAAGACAAAGAACCGGATGCATATGAAGAAGCATGTACACAAAAAGAATGGCAAGAAGCTATGTAAGAAGAGATAAAAGCTCTCAAGGACAATCACGCATGGGAGCTGGTTCCAAAGGCTGAAGGTGTGAACATTGTTCCAAATAAATGGGTGTTTAAAATAAAGAGAAATGCTGATGGTTCTCTAACTAGGCATAAAGCTAGACTAGTAGCAAAAGGATTCAAGCAAACTCACAGCATCAGCTATGAAGAGACTTTCAACCTAGTTGCAAAGATTGGAACAATTAGAACCTTGATTGCAGTGAGTGCAACAAGGAGATGGCCATTGTACCAACTTGACATAAAAAATGCTTTTCTCAATGGTGAACTTCAAGAAGAGGTATACATGAGTCAACCGATTGGATTTGAAGATAGAAAGCATCCAAATTTTGTTTGTAGATTGAAGAAAGCTTTGTATGGGCTGAAGCAAGTGTTGGAGTTAGACGTCTGCGGAAGCACGCGAACAGCACAAGGAAGAAGAAGAAGCTTGGAGCACAACACACAAGACTGAATGTATTACTAGAGAATGTACAAAGATAAGTAGCCCATTAGGGCAATAGGCGTATATACAAGCCGGGGGAAAAAAACCTTCTAAAGAGGGAAAAAAGTGCCCCGACGGTCCTAGAGTGTTCACACACATCACTACCTAAATATATCAACAAATCCCCCCTGGGAGTGATGCGGTGAACAAGGAGCTGGCACTCATGTATAAGGAAGTGCCGAGCTATGTGGAAATCACTCCACAAAAGGAAGTAAGCCCAAAGCTTTGCGGAAAGCTTCAAACTTCTCCCTAGGCAGAGCCTTCGTGAAAAGGTCTGCAATGTTCTCCTGCGTGGGCACATATGCCAAGCTGATCTCCCCAGCAGAGAACCTCTCCCTGACATAGTGATAATGCACCTCAATGTGCTTAGTGCGAGCATGGAACACAGGGTTCCTCGCAACTGCCAATGCGCTCTGACTATCAGTGAAGATGGTGGTGGCAGAAGACTGGCCAACACCCAAATCAGCCATAAGGCATCTGAGCCACACACACTCAACAGTCGCTGTGAAAGCTTCCCTATACTCAGCCTCACAACTGGAAGTGGCCACAGTAGGCTGCTTCTTGCTCAACCAAGATATACATGAGCTACCAAGCATGAAGCAAAAACCACTGGTGGACACACGAGTGTCATAGCAACCAGCCCAATCTGAGTCAGAAAAAGCATGCAAATCTGGCGGTAGTGATCCCCCCTTGGGATAAAACAACCCAAGTAGGCGAGTACCACTCAAGTAGCGAAAGATGCGCTTAACCGCTTTCCAATGCGTGACTCCTGGGCAATGCATAAACCTGCTCATCTGTGAGACAGCAAACTGAATATCTGGCCGAGTAATGCATAAGTAAATCAAGCATCCAACAGCCTGCTGATAGAGAACAACATCAAATGCATCTCCAACATCATGAAGACTCAATCGTAAACCTGTGTCCATAGGAGTGGCAATAGGCTTACATTCTTCAAGGCCAAAACGTTGCAATAATGTGTCAATATATTTTGTTTGACACAAAGCCATTCCAGCATCAACTTGCATAAACTGAATGCCCAAATAGTGATGCAAATGCCCCAAATCAGACATCTCAAATGAGGCATGCAAATCAGCCTTGAAATCAGCAATATGCTTCTCAAGAGGACCAGTGAGCAGCATGTCGTCTACATAGACAACAATGATCAAAAGCACATCATTAGCACGCTTAACATATAAGGTGCTTTTAGTTGGACTGTTCTCAAAACCATGTGCAATCAGATAGGCATGTATTTTCTCATACCAAGCACGTGGTGCTTGCTTTAAACCATATAATGCCTTCTTTAACCTGCACACCTGGTTTTCATGCCCTTTCTGCACAAAGCCACGGGGCTGAAAAACATACACTTCTTCATGCAAGTCACCATTCAGAAATGCTGTTTTAATGTCCAACTGATGTACATTCCAACCATGATGGGCTGCAAGTGCACAAATGCTCCGAATAGTAGTCATACGGCATGTAGGTGCAAAGGTCTCATCAAAATCAATGCCTCTTTCCTGCGCATAACCCTTTGCAACAAGCCTAGCCTTATACCTGTCAACTGTACCATCAGGTTTACGCTTCAGCTTGTATACCCACTTAGTGCCAATGGCCTTCTTGCCACGAGGCAAGTCACATAAAGACCATGTACCATTCTTCATTATAGCATCATATTCAGATTGCATAGCAGCCATCCAATTTTCTGAATTTTGTGCTTCATCAAAAGAAACAGGCTCATTCTCATCACAGAGACTAGATGCAGCCATAGCATAGCAATCTGATGCAAAGGAGGTACTATGAGAGCCTGAATGAGTACGATATGACAAAGGTGCATCTAATTTGCTGTCACGCAAAGTCTGCACCAGCCATTTTGGCATAGTTTTTGCCTGTTCAATATCAGCTCTCTCATCAACAAGTGCATCATGTAAATCTGCATCAGAAATGGAATGGTCTGCATCATCATATGAAACCTGCAAAGGCTGAGAAGTTGCCTCATTAGGACCAGCGCTAGCTTGTCCCCCTGTAAAAAGAGGCATCAAAGTATCATACATGTCTTTGGAGCTAACAGATGTCTCCTTAGTACATGAAAGCAATGGCTGAATAGCATCTTCCACAACGACAACATCACGGCTAACCAGAATGCGTTTAGTCTGTGGATGATACAGACGATAGCCTTTACTTTCAGAACTATACCCAACAAAAATACATTTTACTGCCTTATCATCCAATTTTCTATGATGTTGTTCATGCACTAATGCATATGCCAAACAACCAAAAACAGGCAGATGAGCAACAGATGGCTTGCGGTCATGCCAAGCCTCATATGGAGTGATAGACTGCAACGCTTTGGTGGGACACCTGTTCAGTACATATGCTGCACACATGACAGCCTCAAGCCAGAAACTATGTGGTAAAGCATGACTTTTGACCATGCACCTCGCCATCTCCATGAGTGACCTGTTCTTTCGTTCAGCAACTCCATTCTGTTGAGGTGTATACGGCACTGTACACTGGTGTTTTATCCCACGTTCAGCCAGAAATGCATTAAAATCTGAAGACATATATTCCCCCCCTCGATCAGAATGGAGGGTGCCCATTTTACATGCTGACAGATTTTCAGCCAAAACCAAAAACTGTTTGAAGCACATGAACACTTTGGACTTTGCTTTGAGTGGATATACCCATGCATGCCTGGAAAAATCATCAATGAAAGTCACGAAGTAAAGGTAATTTCCAAAAGAGGGTGTCTGCATAGGACCACAGACATCACTATGTACAAGCTGCAATTTCTGCATAGCCCGAACTGAACCATCTTTTGGAAAGGAAGAACGCTGCATTTTTCCCAAAATACAGCCTTCACAAACATGTTTTCCAGGTGCCTCAAGTTTGGGCAAAGAGGACACCATTTCAAATTTCTGCAGGCGTAACAAACTAGCAGAATTCAGATGACCAAAGCATGCATGCCAAAGCTTTGCATCTGACATAGCCTGAGAATCATGAACTGCACATGCCAAATCATTCACAGATCTTTCATAGTCTATGAGCTTATACAGCCCACGACATAAAATGCCAGAAGCAATAATCACATCGCCATTTGAGAGATCATGGACTGTACACCTGTCATCAATGAATTTCACAACCAAGCCAATCTTGGCTAATGCAGAAACTTATAACAGGTTCTTTTTGATCCCTGGCACAAATAAAGCATCTGACAAAGTGAAAGAACTACCATCAACAGTAGTCAAAATGATCTTACCAACTCCCATAACAGGATAAGAGGAGTTATTGGCACATGTGACAGTATTCCCTGTAGGGGCAGGCTCGAGTGAAGAGAAGAAACTGCGCTGCGAGGTAATATGTTTGGTCGCCCCACTGTCAAAGTACCAAACATCTGAGTCTATTGCAGACATGCACTGATCATGAGAAGATGGGTCAAAACTGCAGACAGTAGTAAACGCCCATTCTTCTTCCTGCACAAGATTTGTAGACTCTGTTTTTGGTGTAGAGGCCTCTGCAACAACCATTCTAGCCTCTTTCTTCTTTGCCTCTTTAGCAGCCAGTTTTGGACAGTTCTTTATAATATGATCATTTCCTTTACAGTACTTGCAGAACAATTTCTGCTTTTCTGATTTCTTCTCATCTTTATCCTGGTTCTTCGATTGTGCAGCATTTGCAGATTTCTGCTTACTAGTAGAAGAGCTCCATTTTCCTTTGCCCTTCTGACTAGCTAGGAAAGCTTGATCTGCAACACGCATAATGGACCTGTTCTGCCTGGATTGATCTTCCTGCAACAGAACAGAGACTAATTCCTCAAATGACAAGGCATTCAGATTGCCTTTCATCATCAATCGAAGAGTAGAGGCAAAACTCTGATATGAATCAGGAAGGCCATTCAGAACGGTCTGCACAAGTGAGCTATCTGGTATAACCTCATCAGCAGAAATCAATTGTTCCTTCAGGTCTTTGATCTTTGTAAGAAAACTGTCCATCGAATCACCTTCATTCATGTGCTCACTCTCCAACTGTTTTCAGAGGTAAGCAACACGAGCCTCATTCTTAGCCTGGTACAAAGTGGTAAGTGTATCCCAAGCATCCTTTGCTGTTCTGCAAGAGCGAATGTGAGGAATAATGGCACGTTTGACAGACAAAGCTATCAATGCATGTGCCTGGGCATCTCTACCATCCCAACGAATCTGCTCTGCAGTAGGTGCAACAGAAACAACAGCACGAACAAGAATCTGCGGAATATCATCTTCGACACCATCTTCATCAGCTCCAACACCTGTATTTGCAGTACGTGTCGTTACAGGTGTAACAGGACGTCTTTCAACACCCTGCACAATGTTCCACAATCCTTTTGCAACCAATACATGTCGCATCATATAAGCCCATAATGGGTAGTTGGTACCATCCAACTTATCCTCAACAGCCAACATATGGAATACATCACTGCTTTCAGCCATGGCCGGTGACTAAAATACCTTGATGTAGAAAATTGACTGTATCTCAAAAAGTTGAACAGAACTGCCCAGACGAGTTCTACTAGACCTGTAGCAGACTTCGAGACGCTTAAACTGGCGAACAGAAACTGGTATATACCTTTGGCACAAAAGGACGAAATAGCCTGCACAAGCACTGCGATAGTGCGTTCGGAGGCCGAAACGAGCTCAGATCGCGATTTTGGCACCACAAAGGGAAGCTGTTTTGATCTCGGAAACACCCTGAGTATGCTCACCAAATTTTATGCGAATCTGAGACTGCAAACGGAGGAGTGTCGACGGCGCCCTAGAAGAAGCAACGACCTGCTCTGATACCAATTGTTGGAGTTAGACGTCTGCAGAAGCACGCGAACAGCACAAGGAAGAAGAAGAAGCTTGGAGCACAACACACAAGACTGAATGTATTACTAGAGAATGTACAAAGATAAGTAGCCCATTAGGGCAATAGGCGTATATACAAGCCGAGGGAAAAAAACCTCCTAAAGAGGGAAAAAAGTGCCCTGGCGGTCCTAGAGTGTTCACACACATCACTACCTAAATATATCAACAGCAAGCACCACGTGCTTGGAATCAAAGATTGGTTGAGTACCTCACAAGGTGTGGGTATAGTCCAAGTAATGCAGATCCCTCTCTCTACATGAAGAAAGAAGAAGGCAAGCAGATATATATTTGCATATACGTTGATGATCTCATCATAACAGGAAGTAATGTTACAGGAATACAAGAGATAAAAAGAAAACTCGGTAAGGAGTTTAAAATTTCAGATCTTGGTGAGCTAAAATACTTTTTAGGCATTGAGATAGTCTATGGGAAAGATGGCATTTACTTGATGCAAAGAAAGTGGCTGTTGGATGTTCTTTTCAGATTTGGAATGAGTGAATGCAAACCACTCACTCAATCTATGGACACAAATGTGAAGCTATGCTCAAATGATGGAGAGAAGTTACATGATGTAACTACATACAGGAGTATTATAGGTTCATTGTTTTTTGCTACGATCACAAGACCAGATTTGTGTTATATTGCTGGAGTTCTTTCTCAATTTATGCAAGCTCCAACAAGTGAACATTTAAATTGAGCCAAACGAGTGTTAAGATATGTGAAGCACACAGTCAGTCATGCCTTGTTTTATAGATATGATGAAGAATTGCAGGTAAAAGGCTTCAGTGATGCTGATTGAGCTGGTTGGAAGGAAGATAGAAGATCCAGTTTAGGTTATGTGTTCATGATAGGTAGCAAACCTATCACATGGAGCTCGAAGAAGCAACCTACTGTTGCACATCGACAGAAGCTGAATATAGAGGATTAGCCTTTGCAACTTGTGAAGCTATGTGGATTAAGAATCTCTTGGCTGATCTTGATGTGTAGGTGGAGACCATTCCAATTTATGGTGACAACATGTCAAGCATTCACTTTACAAACAATCCAATGTTTCATGCATGAAGCAAGGACATAGAAGTGCATCATCATTATGTTCGAGAAAACATTTTGAGCAAGGATGTGGATATAAAGTTCATTGGAACTAATGACCAGGTTGCAGACATGTTTACAAAGCCCTTAGATGCTTCTAAGCTAAAGAGGTTCAAGGATGACATCAACTTGCAGGATATGGCTGAAGGTGCAAGCTCACATGTGAGCTTGAGGGGGAGTGTTAAAAATAAAGAAGTAATGTCGTATATATTTTTGCAAAAAGGATTTTCTTCAAGTAGAAGGAAAATACAAAAATGAAAAATGGAAGCATTTACTTCAGCAAGTAGTGGAGGCCAAAAGAGAATCAATCAAAAGAGAATCAAATCCAAAAAACTGAACTGTAAGAGTGGCTCTCCAAAGTACTGGAGAAGTTATAGAGAAGAGCTCTCAAACTCATCATGAGAGTTTTTGGTCACTTGGCTATAAAAGAGGCAAGGGAGGACACTCAAGAAGTGAGAAAGAAGGCGTGGAAGTCCCCTTGCAGCTAGTTCATTTGGTTTGAGTCATTTCGTTCGCTTCACTCTCATAGACTAAGTCCAGCCGCATACCCATTTCTGGGTGGTCTACTTATGAGAGTCATATCTCTCAATATATGTACCCAATTTTAGTTTTTAAACATTTATTGGAAAGTTTATCTTGAGTACTTCCTCTTTCTAGAATATTTTTATCAAATTCTTTATGCTTTGTGAGTTATTCAGGTTTTAGTGAAGTCTAGTTTTTAGCCTAACTGAGTGGACAGGTAGCCTGTTTTGAATCAAAGAGTTTCCAACCCAAATCTACTCCAAATTGAGTGTTTCATAGCTCATTTGAAAGCTGTAGGTGTCTAGTTTGAGTGACCAAAGTTTCAAGTTCATTGCGCTTTTCAGTTGGTACCAGTTTTCATTTGAAGTTTCAGCTATTGGCAAAAGTCTTGATCCTGCGAAGGTCTTCTACACTTTCCGCTGCGAATAGGAGAGGAATTCTCCAACATCTTTTTCATATGTATTGCATAACTTCTTCCAAAGCTCCTCTACACTTTCATAGTCTAATACTGTAAAGTAAACATTATCTGCCAGGTGCAAGCGAATGGTAGATCTGGCCATTTCATCTAACTCATCCCAATCATCTTCTTCCATGTCAGCAAGCTTCTTTGAAATCCCATTTACTGGCTTCCATTGCCTCTTTTGAATCAGCACATCTTTAATCTGATTTTTCCATAGAGCAAAGTTTGTGCTGTCAAATTTTTGGATCTCAAATTGGTCTTTGCCCTACAAGTTATAGCTTCTCTTTGGAACATTGGCACTAGACCCTGATCCACTAGATGTGCATGAGACCTCTGATGCCATGATGATAGAGAACTGAATAGATGTTGACTGCTACTTCATTGGTTGTTGTAAATCAGTGCTTTTATGCAATATAGCAAAATAAGACTTTGTATGATACCTCATTAAGAGGACTTTTTTCAATCTATAATTGTCTTGCTGCTTTGAGTAATTTTCAATCATAATTTCAATTTAGATTCAACAAAGTTTTCTGTGAATTGGTCAAGCTACAATTCATCTGTTTTGCATCAATCTATTTTTATTGATGTTCCAAAATACCAATTGAGTTTTATTGCATTGACCATAAGTCTACAATTCAACTTTACCTAGCTCTTTAGGTCCTATGCAAGTTTGCTAGACCACCTTCATCATCTGAGAAACCAACTCCAAGCTTCTTCAAATCACTCCCATCTCTTTTGTTAGGCACCATCTAGTATTGGGATATGCCTTCATTGATAGCTTAGGTATCCGGATGGAGATGACTCACCAAGGTTGACTCCTAGAATAGGGGGTTGTTGTCTCCTTGGATTGCTCTGTTTGTGATGTACATCCTAGCAGTTATTGGGGCTCAAATTCTTTATCTAGGAACACTATGGGTGCATAGGCTGGGTCTTGAACGGATCTAGGGTGCTTCTTTGTACCTAATTTTTGTGTAGGTAATCTATTCTCTTCTTCAAATACCACTTTTCACATCCATAAGTCAGTGTCTTCATGCATCCAAAAGGATCGTGATCCTATGGAGTGCACTGACTTTGTGTCATATGTTGCTCTATGGATGGGGTTCCATTGTATAGGGGGCATCTCTATGTGAATAGCCCTTGAGATTGAATTTAGTAGTGACTGCTAAATGTTGCAAGTAGAACGAATTGGTTCCCCAATCTTGCACTATCTCCAATTCTCTCATGAATGTTCTACCTAAAATCATCTCATACATGTGGTTCTTGCCAAAATCACATATAATAAAAGTATGCTCAAACTCCACACCACAAGTAGTAAGTGTTATCCTTCCAATAATCCTAGAGGTTTCTCAATGTCATCATTTGCCATTTGCAACTTCATTCTCGTTGGTTTGAGTCTTGGTTTGCCCCAATCTTTCCATAAGGATGTGGTAGCAATGGCAACACCTACATGTGAGTCTAAAATGGTTTTCATCATGTAATCCTAATAAGTGATAGGGAGATAGGTATTTCCTTCTTCTCCTTCACTCATGTTTCCTATCTTATCCAAGGGTATCTTTGGTATTGTCTTATGTGATCCTACCTGGGAATGAGTTTTACTTACTTCTGACACTTGATTGGCTATGTGTTTCCATAATTTGGTTTAATTTTGAGTAGCTCCTCCAAAGTGAGATGACACTGCACTTTGGTGTTCTTCACTACGTCGATGTTTCTAGGTAAAATTGAGGTCTCGTTTCTTACCATGACCATGGGTGCTCTCATATGGATAGACTTAGAGTCTCATGGGCGTGTGCAATGAGGCAATTCCTATAAGGAATTAGACTCAAAGTCTAACCATTCACTAGATTGGGCATCCTCTTGTTCTCCATAGATAGATGGAATGTCATGTGGAAATTGGTCATGAAGATCATTCATTAACTCAATTGGAGGTGGATTCTCACTCTCCTTGGCCCAATTTTCCTCTTGCATTTCTCTTAGGAATTCTTCTGAGTGGTGATGTATGGAAGAAGGGATTCCATGATCAATAGAATTTGGAACATAAATTTCCTTGGCAGGAAGGCCTATCCCTTCACTTCTAGCATTACTCACCTATGACATTGTTGGCTTTCCTAATTTGGCTATTAATTTCTCTAGCAATCCATCAAAGTGCAATTGTGCTTTGGTTGAGTAAGTGAAATTGAAAAGACAATTGGTCTAAAACATGGTTTGAGCTGATTCTACCATTTTGGCACATAACTTGGTTCTCTCAATCTCTAGGTCAGCTCTATGGTAAGATTTGTCATGTTCTATCACATTTGGACCTTCTTGGATTCTGGCTTGATATGCTTTTAGCATCATGTCTAAATCCTCCAGAGTGGATATGCTAGAATCGATCCTGCTCTAGGTGGTGGGGGTGACTAGATGGTGAGGGCAGTGGTGGTGATGTGTGAGAGTGTATTTGAGATGCGATTTCTTTATGTTTAGCTTTGTTCTCTCTCAAGCTTTCTTCTAGTTCACTCATTTTCTTTGTCCATTGTCTTTTCATTCATTCATGGCTATCTTTCCAAGATCTCATCCTCTTTTTAGTTATGCTCTCAGTCTCACTATTTTTTGGGCTCTTCTCTTGATCTATGCCTTGATTTTGTTGTAGGGCTTGAGCTCTAGTTACTACTTGCATTGGAGATGTAGTAATTGTATTTCCACTAGAGTCTACCACTAGACCAATAACATTGAAAGGCATGATTTTCTATGTATTGGCATGATTCTTTGGGAAATCCCTTAGGATATGCTCTTTATTGCAATCAAGATAAAATCCTTGAATTGTCACAACTTGTGGTTGTCTTGGTGCAAGGATTGGGCGATCTCTTATGAAGTGATCTCCTTGGAATCTATGGCCCTCGAGGTCTTTGAGATCTCATTTGTCTAGGTTGGGGCCTAGGTTTAGGGTTGGTTTACATTACATTTGAATATTTTGGCTCCCAACTAGGTTCACTAGGGCTCTCATAGGCATAGATGTCATTATGTTCTGGTGAATCCATGCAGTAAGCTAGTGGGCTATCTACATGCATCGGGTCAAAACTATGAGCATTTGGATCACTTTCAGAAATCAAGGGAGGGGCCAACACGAAGGATCTACTTAAGTTCTCTTTTGCTGATCCATACTTGACTAGGATCACATTGGCTAGGGGAGAAGGTTGTTGAGCCAACATTGGTTAAGTTCTCTATTGAGTTTGATATTGTGGTTGGTAGGGTTGTTGTGGCCTAAAGTATTGCTACTATTGGTATTGATTTTGATATCTTCCCTATTGTTGATATTTTTGTGGATAATTTTGTCTGACCACCTACTTGTTATATGGGAAGTCTTGCACAATGTGGTTTGTGCATCTCCTCTCAATGGTGAAATATTGGCTATTACGGTTTCCTTAGGGTTGAGCCATCATTGGGAAAATATTAGCCATGTGGTCTCCTCCACAATTGTAACATCATTTTACTGAGACCATTCTAGGGGCATGTTTGCTCAATAGTCCTAATTTCTGTGCATCTTCTCTGTCAACTCCTCTATTGAAGTGGATGGTTTAGAAGTGAAGCTAGTAGCATTGTCCGAGTCTTTATAGATCTTGGAAAGCTCTAATCTTCCCCTAGATTGTCTTCAATGTCAATACACATCCGAACGCACTGCTCTATGGTTCTAGGCTCTTTTAAATACACGTATGATCTCAACTTGGCACTTAGCAAACCATCCAAGAATAACACTACTTGTTTGGTTGGTGTAGGTAGTTTGTGAATAAGGCATCTTTCTAGGTATTATCTAAATCTTCTTCTTGCTAGTCTAACTGTCTCCTAGGGTGTTTGCTTGAAGTTGTGGATCAAAGCTAAGGTATTGCATCTGATGCCACTCTTGGAGAATTTAGTGATAAAGGCTTCTAGCAATTAATGAATATTCCAGAATTGTCCTTGATGTAGTGGTTGGAACCATGTCAAGGCTATGTTTTTTAGAGTTAGGTGAAAGGCATTATATTGAGTAAACAAGTCATAAACCTATTCAGATCTTAGTACTTATATAAACTTTGCTACATGATCATATGGGTCTCCAGTACCATCGAAGTAGTTCTTCATGGATTTGACCAGTTGGGTAGGCCTCAAGATTCTAGGGTGTTCTCTAAGCCTAGGTAAGGGAAACTCATCCATACCCCTTTGGTGTCTTGGATTTTTGTGTCTCTCCTAGTATGTTCTTTCCAACTCCATTCCTGATCATTCTCTTCCTATTGGGTTTGCAAAGCTCACTTTAGTCTCTCTCTACATCTTTCCCTCTGGGTTCCATGAGCCTAGGATGATCCTGATCCTTGGAGGCCATGGGAAACATTAGATCTTGGTGGAGGGAAAATCAATTCTCCCTTCCAGGTGTAGGCATGCCTACCATGCTCCATAATTAGAAACATCCTCTCTGAAGTGTTTTCTAGATAGAAAATCTTGCCTAATGTCTCTAGGTCCTTAAACTCATAGATGGTGATTGATCCCACTTTGTTAGGTTGGTCAGTTTTAAACCTCCAAAATGCCTCATCAGTGCTGGTATTCAAGAATAAATCTATGCTCTTATTATCTTGGAGAATCCACACTAGGGTGATCACTCTAGTCAATATGGACTTACCTCTAGGTGTCCTAGGTTCTCCTCTTAGGGTTCCTTGTCTAGGTCTTCCATTTTTGTCTCAGGAATGACAATTCCAAACTCATCTGTCCAATCCAGTAAGCTTGTGAACATGTACGTGGTTCCCTCTTTATGAATGTATGATCCTAATTGGGACAACATACCTTCTCAAACCATCCTCATAGATGCGAGCACCTAATTGGTTGGTCTTGATGTATTCCAATTGATTCTTATATGGCCCTTTTAACTTTTCTGGGTATGCAACACTAGAACTACCTATTGGCCTCTCCATAATATATGACATCTTTGAGTCACTAGTCTCCGAACTCAACACGTAGGGGTAGTCACTAAGCTACTGAGCCAATGACCTAGCTGTGTGATTGACACTAGCCTCAGAGGGTCTAATGCTTTGTTTATCCTGACCTAGGTGTCTACCTGATCTAAGATTCATAAGTCTGGTCTATTAAGCCACTTTTCCCAAGTACAACCACTTTATTGTATTCCTTTTCCACAATCACTTTTTCTTTTTAAATTCTCTTTTGGGTGTAAGATCTTTTCCAATATCATGTCATTAGGAATACTTGAGTTATATTGCAACTTGATGTGTGTTCGATCACTTTATGTTCTTTTCTCTTAGGGTTTTCTGCAACAATATTCTAGCTATGTTTGAACTTGATAAATTAGGGTTTCTTGGACTTGATTTGTGCCTATCATAACCCTAATTAATCGTTGCCACTAGTCATACTTAGCTTGAGATAAAGAATTGATTGAGGGGGGTTGAGAGTTCTTCCAATCTCGAGTCTGGTGCTCCAAAAAGTGCTCTGATGTCCAGTAAGCATTCCCCAAACCATGCTTTGTTCTACAATTTACCTTGCTTTGGACACCCTTGAATGGATCTTAATGGACCTCTAAAAGTCCCAAGTTTAGATCATGATTTAACTTTAATTTATTTGATAGACAATTTTGATTCAAGAATTTTTTAGAGGCCCATTTTCCTCCTTATATTGCTGAAAAATCCTTTGGAAGTTTATTGGCTTCCTAATCCCACTTGGATGAGAAAGTTATTTCAATTCCGGCTCTTGAGGGTCAAATAGAAAAACAAAACCTCTTGGAATATTTGATGTACTTATTTAAGGTACTTGCGATTGTGTAGGCAAAAGACCCTAAAAAATAGCCGAGTGTCCATCATGATAGATACTATTTGTTGTCTATCGTGGCCTTTTGCCTATCATGGCCTTTTGTCTGTCACGATAGATGGGGTCCTATTTGTTGTCATAGATGAGTGTCTGTTCTAATAGACAATGTCCATCATCCATTGTTGCTCTAGCACAATGGTGAGAACCACGTTAAGAAGCTCCACCTCCTTAATGTCAATCCGTGGAAGAGATAGGAGTGATATGAAGATTGTGAACGTGAGATGTAGTGAGAGTGAAGGTGAGAAGCATAGAGATGCACACACACATACACACACACAACGAAGAGACAAGCAATACACAATGGAAGGTGAGAATTAGACTCTATTGCTCAAGAACACTCTTACAAGCTCAAAATAGCTCTAATATCTTCTCTACTCAAACAAGCTAACACTAAGTAACCTAAAAAATGAGCTCTCTAGCTCTTTTTATAGATTCTAGACTAGTTTTGACCGGTTTTACATCTAGTGTCCGGCATTGTTAAAAAATAGGTTCTAGGTGCTATTTGAAAGGGTAAACGGTGTCTAAAAATAACCAAAATTGGTACGCTCATTCTACCTAAGCTCCTCAAGCTCGAGGACTTGAAGGGGGAATAGGGATGGGAATGTGGATGTAGTGGTAACAGTGGAGAAATGTGCGGTGCCTAAATATGATGGTGCAATAGAGGAGGTGAGTGTTGGTGCGGTGGGTGGTGAGATGTCCATGTCACTGGACGTGGTGTCAAGTGCCGTGACTGTGAATAATGGAGTGATAGTGGGTATGTGCGTGGGTGTAAATACAAGATTTACAAAGGTTGAAGAGTAATTTACAGAGGGGTTCTCTTGTACTCCTTGGTGGAAAGGGGAAAGAGGAATTACGGTGGGTCGAGGGGGTCAGACTGGGGAGAAGGTTAATGGAGGTGGGAATGGGAAAAGGTATCTTGGAGGTGTGGGGAAGGACGGGAAGGATGGAGGGAAAATTGGACTGGATAGAAAGGTGGATGTCCGAGGAGGAAAACTAGGTTGGGTGGGTGCAGGAATTGTGGGATGAATGGAAGTAAGGAAGGCTTCTGCCACAACGCTATCCAAAGATGTGGATGGTCTGGGAGAGATCGGATGTACAGGGGAGATTGGAGAGAGGGGAGGTGAAAGAGGAGTGGTTGGGGTGGTGGGAACTTTGGTTACAGTGGTGGTATGTACAGTAGTAGTGTGGGGCAGGGATTCGATGACAATGGTGTCTTCTGCCAATGAGCCTTTAGGGATGAGACATGCTTCCCTGGCCTGTTCTGAAGATTGGGCACCTGTCGGTACGCAAATGTATTCACCTGGTTTGGTTAGTAAGCGAACTCTGCGAGGGTCAAACTATGGTAACAGCTTCATCTGCAAATATCTTAATGCTTCATTAGATCCCACTGATTTGACAAGTTCCCTGAAGCCTTTGATGTATACTTCTTCAAAACCGCCTGTGAGGAGTTCTTGTTCGATAAGTGCTTGGCTTTCTTCCTCAGTTAACTTCTTACAGGCCCAAAATTTTTCCATGGTTCGATATAACTTTTTGATTGCCAGCGTATAAGCTGCTGCTTCAAAGATTTCATCTTCATGCGTACTGGTATCACCCTGGGTGTCTGTTTGCTGTTCTTGCTCATCTGCCTGCACATTCTCTTAGGATTCATGAGTGCCCTGGCTAGCTTCATCATCGCCATCGTCTTCATCTGTTTCTGTTCTTTCTCTGTCCGAGCTGGATACTACTTGTCTTGTTGTTGATCGGGGGGAGTGGTCGGGTAGCTTGGACGTTCATAATCTTGAGAAAAAATCTGGCCTTCAGAAAACTGAAATTCATTTGAGAAAGCATCCGGCATTTCAAAATCAAACGTTGTATCTATGGGTTCCGCTTCCAGGCTAGGTATCGGAAAAGAAAATGCTTCCACACCAATAGTGGTGGGAACTTCTACTGCAGTGGTGGGAGGACCTGGGACTGTGGCTACTTGAGGAGCGACTGTGCTGGTAGTGTCCTCCGTTACAACCGGTCTTGATAACTGTATGTGAATAGGTTTTGCACTTGGAGGGGCTTCTGTCTGAGACTGTTCAGGAGAGGGTTGCGGTGACGGTGATTCTGGGACCTGTATGCATGGAATGGTTCCTCTCATGCGCTTTCCTGCTCGTCCTTTGCTAGCCTTCCTAGCTTTCTTTGTTGTCCCTTTGAATGCTTTCAACTCCTCACTTGTCATTGCATGCTCTATTGGCAAGTCGTATGCCAAACACATATATACAATTCTCATAAGAGCGCAACATCCATGGATTACCTTCTTTCTTTCCCAACTATGTTGTGCTAAGTACAACTGATCAATCACCCAGCTTGCAAGATCAACTGTTTGGGGTCCAATACAAGATAAATACAGTCCAAACCAGATGCGCTTGTGGGGCATGGTGAATCGATCCTGAGCGAGGAATGCAAAATGTTGCATACATATCCTCGAGGATTTAGAGAGCTCAGGTGTGATCGCGGAAATATCTTCCCACTTGATGACATCTCCACGTCTCATTGGCTCTGGAACCATCCTCTCTCGCTCTGTCGGAGTGTGCAGTCCATGTATCTTAATAGCAGCTCTAATCAAATATTTTGTCAAATAAAACCTTTTGAATGGGGGGGTGTCATTCACCAAGGACGGAAAAATGAAGGTGCCTGGTAGATCCTTGTTCTCCAAAGCCATCAAAGTGGTTACTAGATAATAGCATCTATAGAAATCTGGTTTAGGCAAAGGATCACTAAAGTATTCTGTGAAGCCTGCTCTCACCCAAACATGCTTTAAGTCTTCTGTGTTCTGTAATGCTTCAAACTCTCTTGAGAAAAACTGGTACTTGTGCCACGTGCGATTATCAAAAGTCAAATTGGCCTCAAAAAGGAAATCTGCATCCACCAATGGGCCTGCTAATCCTTGGAACTAGTGAGAATTGCGATGAATCTTTTCAGTATAACCCCTAGGAGGATCTTCAATCGGCATAGGTCCTGGAAATCCCTAAAATTCTGGTGGTTGAGCCGTAGGATGTGGTTCAGCTAGTAATTCGCCAATAACTGCCATGGGTACACTGGGGTCAACTTCAGATGGTCCTTCTGCATGATGAATGATGCGAGTGTGTAGCAAATCTGCTACAAAAGTTTAACACATTAATATGGAAATTAATCATGATCCCATTAAAGTGAGACCGCAATCCCTTTCCATAACCGATGTGTAACCCGTGTAGCCGAGTGTTGTGATGTGGTTTATGGAATGATGTTTTGCAAAACTAATGCAGGTCTCTAGACACCTACATCCTTCAGTTAATGCATACATTTCTTGATGAGATGTTATTACAAGTGATGTTGGGTTATAGTGTGTGGATTTGTACAAGGTTCAGTTGTGAATGAGTTATTACAAGGATGGTGTTTAGTCGGGGTGGGAGTAATGTTAGATAAGGGGGTCAGAGAAGACGTCTGGATACGTTTCGGTATCCATTTCTTAAGAGTTTCTGAGTGGGTGGAATGTTTCTTCTGAGGGACAAAAGGTGATATCGGATGTGGTGGTATTGAAGGGTGATGAGATTTTTGAGGGGTATATATTACATGGCTTGAGGGTTGAGCTATAATACACTGTTTGGGTACCCAAATCTACATGGGTGTGGGTCGATGCATAAGGTACTTCTTGGCGATCCAAATCTGTCGACTGTTCATACTCGTCGAAGAAGGTTGAGAAGGCTTTGGATATTGCTTCTGATTCTGCCGTAACTTCTTCTTGTCATTGTCCGCATTGTTGAGATCTGTCGGTGATTTCTATCCTTTTGGCACCCATATTTTTCTCGTGCCTCTTGCTTTGTGATATTGATACTGCTTTTCTCCCGATGTTGTCGTCTGTCTGGGTTCCTCCGTTGTGGATGACTCCTTTGTGGTTTAGGTTGAGAGGTCGGATGGACACTCTGCTTTGGAAAAGAAGGGAGGTCCAACACTTGCGAAACCTGGCCATTAGGATGTGCATCATTTTTTATCAAAAATCTAGGCCAGTCCGTAGTAAGTATGGAAGGATGGGCACTGCAGGGTGTTTTGCCCATGTGGCTGTTGATGCAGTCCACCTGACCGCTGATTGTCCTCATTTGTCCCTTGCTGGAAGACCGAGGGAGAATCTCTTGACAATCTTTTATCTGGCAACGATCCATTGCCAAGCTCTCATGGGTTGACTTTGGAAGGTGCATGCTTAGTCAAGGGATTTGGCCAAATATCTTCTGGTCCTCCGTCGCGAGCGTTTCATAGGGTCCGGGGTTACATACCTCGGGCGGAGGGTTGTTAGTAGCTAGTCATGGCACACTAGTAGCTTCGCTATCATGTTCACATCGTTTATGAGGATAGGAAGGTCCACCTCACCCATACAAGGGGTTTCCATGCCTCTTAGCCCTATGAGGTATGCCTCAATTGGCCGCATTTCTATTCCTGAGTACTTATAGTGGGACCATCTAATCGCACTAGTTGCAGCACCTGAATCAATTAAAGCCGTGAGCTCTTGGCAAGGGTTGTCGTGCTCTAGCCTAACTGTAATGAATGGTCTCCGATCCACTATGCTAGGATGAGTACTTGACTTTGCTTGACACATGGCCATGGGATATTTGGGTGTTGTTTTCAGCTGGTTATAATGTTCTTTCACTAGTCCTTGTCTTCTTAGCATCATGCGCTTAATGCGTTCTATAGCTTCTGGCTGAGCTTCAACTCGTATTCTATTTTCTTCCTCCTTATGCTTCTTTGCCAATGTGAGTCATCTAAGCATATCCTCAGTAAGAGGTTCCTGATATAACTTGACTCTACAACCACTAATGTAATTAGGCATTATGTTGCCTTCTAGGGTGGCTAATTGTATTGCTCCACTTGTCGAGAGTCTGTTAATGATTATAGGTCCATAACCTCGCTTTTCCAACTTCCGTGCGTGTTGTTTCAATGTATACACTAGGACTAAATCTCCTTCTTTTAAGCCTTTATCTTTCACATGCGCATCGAAATAGGCTTTCTATCGCTTCTTTGCTGCATATATTCTTGCTGCTGCTTTCAACCTAGTTTCTCCTAGTCGTTCCAAGTTCATTATCCTTGATGATAATTCATGACCGGTCCACTGATGTTCTTGTGCAACCTTAAAGGTTGGTATTAAGAAGTCCAAAGGAAGCACATCATTCTGACCAAAAACCATCTGAAAGGGAGTTGCATTGAGTACGGTCTTGTAGGCCACTCGATATGCCCAAACAGCATGGTGTAACTGTTTGTCCCAATCTGAACATTTGTTGTTCAGGAGTTTCGTCAGTACGTTACAAAGGATCTTGTTAGTGCTTTCAACCTGACCATTGGCCTGAGGATGATATGGTGCGGATTTCTTGTGAATCACCATAAAATCCTGTAACAAATATTCAATGACTTGGTTTAGAAAGTGAGTTCCTCGATCGCTCACTAACTCTATAGGCAATCCATATCTTGTAAAGACATTTTCAAATAAGAATTTTGCAGTCGTGCATGCATCATTATTTTTTGTGTCTTTTGCCTCTACCCATTTGGTAAGATAATCTGTCACAACAATAATGTACTCAGCATGTGTACCTTTTGCAGGGGGTTAATGGGTCCTACAAATTCTATACCCCACTTAGAAAATGCATGTCCTCCATCATGGGTTTCAATGGCATTTCATCTCTGCGAGTAGGAAATTGAGTTCTTTGGCACACATCACATCTCTTAAATTAGGTATGCGCATCCATGTGAAGAGTGGGCCACCATAATCCTGCAAAGAGGATGGCTTTGATTATCCTATCAGGTCCAAAATGACCATTGGCAACACCTTGGTGTGCAGTCTCTAGTACGCTCAAGTAATCACTTTCATGAACAGATTGTCTTAAGTATCCATCTCGTCCTCGTTTATATAGATTATCGCCAATAAGTGAATAGTCTTGAGCTTCCTGCTCTAGAGTTCGTTGTCGTGCTAAAGTCATTCCTTGATGGAATGTTTTCATCCTCAAGTACGTCACTAAAGGTTCACTCCAGTCTGGTGTGAGCGACATGTGATATAATGTAGCATGTTCTACTGGTGGTCTTCCACAACAAATAGAGCATTCTTTACACAACTTGTAGACATCTGCTTCCATAGAAGGCCAATAGACTCCTAGTCTATGCAGAGTCTGCAATGTATGATATTTTGAATGATGTTGCTTTAGTGCACCCACATGTGCTAATTGCAACCAATTTGCATGTTCTGACTCATCTACACAACAAGCAAGAATCTTTTGATTATCCTATTTATATATACTTCCTGCTATTATTTGATATCTTTGAGATTTGGTAATCTCTCCTTCCTTGATCCGTATCCTTGGATTCTTGGGTCCATATGTGAGAATAGGGACAATAGGCTTAGCCCATTCTGGTGCTATCTCAAGGTTAAACAAATATGCATCGGGTAATTCATTCGCTATCCCTTGAGGGGCTTCTCCTGTGGTTAGTCTCGAGAGGTGGTCAACTCTGAGATGTGTCTTTCCTTTCCTGACTACAACTTCAAAGTCGTATTCCATGAGTAATAGAAACCAACGTATCAATCATCCCGTGTTACATGGCTTATTGACTAAGTATAGTAGCACTTGATGATCTGTAAAGAATTTGAACTTGTTTGCCAACAAATAATGTCTGAATTTCTTTACGGCGTAGATCATTCCTAATCCTTCTCATTTCGTAGTGGTGTAATTTCTTTCTACTCCATTCAACTGTCTGCTCGCATAAGCTATGGGGAGGTCTATATTACCTTCATTCGTGGGTTGTGCTAACACACATCCTATGGCATAATTGGATGCATCCACATGTACATGGAACGGCTTGCTCCAATCCGGCACAAATGGCATTTAAGTTCATTAAATGAATTCTCACACTCATCTGTCCATTCAAACTTGGTCAAAAGAGAGTACAGAGGCTTGGCTATGATTGCATACATGTGTATGACTCGTCTGTAATAACCGCAATGACCCATAAATGCCTGTACCTCTTTTACATTATTTGGTCTAGGTAGGTTGGCAATTACTTTCACCTTTTCTTCATCTGTCAAAATTCCATTCTTTGACACAATGTGTCCTAGAATTATGCCTTGTCTGACCATAAAAATGCATTTTTCTGGGTTCAGACAAACTTGATACTCTCGACATTTGTCAAATACTTGCCTTAATTCTGGGATATGCGCCTGCCTAATATTCGAATGAGCACATATGTCATCGACATAAAATTCCAAATTCTTGCGTAAGAATTCCTTGAAAACATGACACATGAGTCGTTGGAAAGTGGCGGGTGCATTTGTCAAGCCAAATGACATTACACGACATGCAAATATGCCCCATTCTGTGTCAAAAGCCGTCTTGTGTTGATCTTCTGGAGCAATGGCTACTTGATTATAGCCTGAGAAACCGTCAAGTAGGCTGTAAACTTCCTTGCCCGAAACTCTTTCCAATAAATGTTCCGTGATAGGAAGAGGATAACTGTCTCTAATCGTGGCGGTATTAACTTTTTTAAGGTTAATACACACACACAATTTTCCATTCTTCTTGGGCACTACCACAATGGGGGATACCCATTCGGTATGCTCAATTTCGTAAATGAATCATGCTTCTATCAAATGATCTATTTCTTCTTTAATCTTTGCAGCGCAGTTATCATTGTACGTGTATGGTTTCTGTTTCGTGGGTTTTGCATCTGGAGTCATAGGGATTCTATGAGAACATATATCTGGGTCTAATCCTTTCAAATCTTTGTAACTCCAAGCAAAAACATCTCTATATTTGTGCAATAGGGCAACCAACTCTTCTTCTTCTTCATTTGTCAAATCATGCCCTATGTATGTACATTTCTCTTCTTCTCCTTCTATGACAACTATTATTTTTTTGGTTTTCTTTCCATTATCATATACTTCTCCAACGTCAGCTTTTCTGTTAGGCATTCGTACCATGATTCGTCTATCTTCTATTTCATATTTCTTGAAGTTCTCAGGAACCTCAAACAAAGATTCTTCTTCTTCTGACATGGTTTCTTTCTTCTTTCTTTTCTTACCTTCACTTTTGGAAGTCACTTGTGTGGTTAATCTCACCTCATTCATAATTTCTTCGTGTCTCTGAGGGTGAGCTTATACTTTGTAGAAATATTCTTCATCTGATGCAAAGGGTGGGTCCATAATAATTGACTCTAAATCAAAATCACTCGCATCCTCAAATGCATCAGTGTTAGGTTCACATTATTCTATAATTGAATCACACATGATTGGCTCTATTGTGAAGACTGAGATGTCATAGCCATCCTCGTCGCAATGGGGTGTCCATTGTTCTTCATTGATGGCTACATCCATGGTTGCTAAAATTTTTGCCCAACCATGGGGTTCGAATTCTTCGTCTGGAAATACTACAGGTGCATAAGCTGGGTCTTGAAGGGTTCATGGATGTTGTTTTGCACCTAAGGTCTTGGCTTCTAACCGTTCTTTCTCTTGTTTAGCTACCTTACACATCCATAAATGAGTATCCTCGTGCAACCAGGAGGGGTCTGATTCTAATGAGTGTACTGATTCTGTTTCTTCCTGTGTCTTATGGATGTTATTCCATTGTATTGGGGGTACATCTCGATGTGAATAATCTTTAAGATTGACTTTTGTAGTCCCTCCTAAATGTTGCAAGTACAAGGAACTAGTTCCCCAATCTTGTACAATTTGCAACTGACGCATGAATGGTCATCCTAAAATCATCTCGTAAGCATGATTTTTTGCAAAATCACAAATGGCGAAAGTATGCTCAAACTCCACACCACAAGTGGTGAGAGATATGCCTTCTAGTAAGCCTAATGGTTTCTCTATATGTCCATCAGCCATTTGTAGCTTCATCTTGGTAGGTCTTAATGCTGGCTTACTCCAAAGTTTCCATAAAGCGGTGGTAGCGATGGCTACTCCGGCTCCTGAATCTAAGATAGCTTTGGTGGTATAACCCTGATGGGTTATTGGAAGATAAGTGTTACCTTCCTCTCCTTCGCTTATGTCTCCGATTCTTTCTATGGGTATTTCTGGTACCTTCTTGTGTGATCCTATCTGTGAGGGAGCAGTAGCAAGCTCCGGGAATTGATTTGCTACATGCTTCCATAGTTCTGGTTTAACCTTCAAAAACTCCTCTAGAGTGAGGTGACATTGCACTTTAGTGTTCTTTATCACTTCCGTGTTTCTAGGGAGTACTGATTCTTCATTCCTTACTAGTATCGTGGGTGCTCTCATGCTAATAGACTTTGCTTCCCAAGCTCCTGTGAACTGAGGTAATTCTTGCAAAGAATTGGAGTCAAAACCTGTGTGTTCACTAAGTTGTTCTTCCTCTACATCATTGTAAATAGAGGGGATGTCTTGGGGAAATTGCTCTTGCAAGTCATCTATTTCTTGAATAGGAGGATGGGTACCTTGTTCTTTTCTCCACTTCTCTTCTTGTATTTCTCTTAAAAATTCATGTGAATATCTATGTATGGAAGACACATTGTCTTGACTTTCTGTATTGGGTACTTGAGACAGGGATGGTGCATTTTTTTCTTGTGTCTCCGAGGTAATAGTGTTCCTATGCTGATTCTTTTTCTCCTTGCTATCAATCAAGTATTCTAGCCTCTCCATTAATCCTTGAAAGTGTAGTTCAGGTTTTGCCATCTTATTCCAATTAAGATATCTAGAGGCTTCGAACATAGCTTGTGCTAATTCTACCATCTTCATGCAAAGTTTAGCTCTCTCGATTTCTAGATCTGCTTGTGGGTAGTTCTTACTCATTTCAGTTATCTGGGGTCCTTCTTTTAATCTAGCTTGATATGCACGAAACATCATGTCTGGGTTTTCTGGTATGGGTTATGCTAGAACTGATCCTGATTTCTGAGCTAGGTTCTCTTGATTTGATTCTTGAGAAGTCAATTCTAGGATTTTGGCTCTAGATTCCTTCAAACTTCCTTTCAACTCGCTTATCCTTTTACTCCACTTTCTCTTGATTCTTTCCCTAGAATCTTTCCAAGATTTTGTCTTTTTACTGCTAGATTCTCCAACTTCATTAGTTCCGGCTATTTTCTCCTGATTAAGCTGTTGATTCTATAAGAGAGCCTAGGCTCTTGTTATAGCTTGGATAGGGACATATGTAGGGTTGGATCCATCTGCATTGTGTACAATTCCTATCACGTTGATTGGTGTCACATTTGAAGCATTCATAGGGTTCTTAGGACACTCTTTGATGATATGTTCTTTACCACAATCGGCACAAAAGCCTTGTATGTTATAGTATTGTGATTGTCTTGCTATTGGAGGATGTGGACAATCCTTTATGAAATGATCTCCTTGGCACCTAAAGCATGGTCCTCTAGGGCCCTATGGTCTTGCTGTCTCAATTGGGGCCGCAGATTAGGATTTGTGTACATCACATTAGCATAATCGGGCTCCCAACAAGGTTCCAATGGTGGACTATCATACTGATATGTCTCCACATGTTCTGGTGACTCTATAGAATATGCGGGTGGACTATCTACATGAGTAGAGTAAAAAATGTTAGAGTTCGGGTCACTTTTTGTGATCAAGGGTGATGAAGGCACTAAAGCCGTATTTAGGTTCTCTTCTACGGCAGCGTATTTGACTAAGATGACATTAGCTGGTGGGGGTGGCTGCTGAGCTAAAACAAGTTGTGGTCTTTGATGAGCCTGATAAGGATAGTTATGAGGAGGCCTATAGTAATGAGGCTGAGCATTGTATTGGCCTTGATACCTACCTAGCTGCGGGTATGCATGGGGGTAGTTTTGTCTTACTGCTTTTTTGTTGTAGGGGCAGTCTTGAGCCGTATGATTTGTGTATCGTCTCTCAATCGTACAGTACTAGCCACTAGGGTTGGCTTGTGTTTATGTTGCATTGGGACACACATTTGCCATATGATCACCACCACAGGTGTAACAATGCTTGTTTGTTGTTAACCTTGGCATCTATTTACTAGAAACTCCTAGTTTCAGGGCCATTTTTTTTGCTAGGTCTTCTATCGGGCTAGATAGTTTTGAAGATGCTAGAGATGAACAATCTGAGTCCTTATATAACTTTGAGAGTTCCAACTCATCTCCTAAGTTGTCTTCAATGTCTATCCAAATTCTTACACACTGCTCTAGCGTTCTGGGTTCCTTAAAGTACACATAGGAGCGTAGTTTAGAGCTCAGCAGGCCATCTAAAAACAATGACACTTGCTTGGCCTGTGAGGGTAACTCTTGCATTGGACATCTTTCAACATATTGTCTAAACCTACATCCTGCGAGTCTAACTGTTCCTTGAGGGGTCTGTTTGAAACTATGAATCAATGAAGACGTGTCATGTCGGATCCCACTTTTAGAGAATTTCGTGATGAATGACTCTAAAAAGTGATGGATATCTCTAAATTGCCTTTGTTGCAATGGTTGGAACCAAGTTAAAGCTGTGTTCTTTAACGTTAGCCCAAATGCATTGTATTGCGTGAACATGTCTTCTACTGGTTCTGCTCTTAGCACTTGCTTAATTTCCGCTACATGATCATAGGGATCTCCTATCCCATCAAAGTAGTTTTTCATTGATTTTACTAACTGAGTGGGTCTTAGTATTCTTGCGTGTTCACGTGGTCTAGGTAGATGAAAATCATCTCTACCACCTGGTATTCTAGGTTCTCTTTGTCTTTCCACCCTATCTGTGTCCGTGTTCGTTCTATCTCTCCCTATGGGATGAGTGAAACTTACATAAGGTCTTCCTTTGTTCTTCTCCCTTTGGTTGGCATGGGCGGAGGATGTTCCTGCCCCTTGATGGCTTATGTTTGCATTTGCTCGTGATGGAGGGAATACTAGCTCACCTCTCCACGTGTATGTATTTCTAGCATGGTTTGGTACCACAAATACTCTTTCTGAAGTTTCATCCAGGTATACAACCTTTCCAGGTGTATCTAGGTCCTTAAATTCATAGATTGTGATGGTGCCTACCTCACTCGGTTGTTCCGTTCTATACCTCCAAAATGCTTCATCTGTTTCTTTATTTACGAATAATTCTATGCTTCGGTTATCCTGAGGGATCCAATCTGGAACTAGTACTTGTGTCAGTACAGATTTCCCTCTAGGCGTCCTAGGTTCTTCTCCTACTGGTTCTTTTCCTTGGGATTTAGCTTCTGTCTCTAACTGAATTATGCCAAACTCATTGGTATTGTTTGGCTGAGTACTTATGATGTACATCGTTCCTTCTTTGTCTATGTATGCATCTCTCTCAAATTTCACCACTGGACATTCCAATCCAATGGGTTGATCAGGGTTGTGCATTTGCACCAATTGTCTTCGCAAACCATCCTCGTAGATGCGAGCACCTAGGCGGTTGGTTTGGAGAAATTCTAATTGAGTTCTATAGGGTCCTTCGGGTCTTTCCAAATATGCAATGTTTAACCCTCCTTCTGGTCTCTCTGTGCTAAAAGCCATTTTTGATTCAGTCGTATCTGAGCTTAACTTGCAGGGGTAACTACTATTCAATTGTTGAGCCGACGAACGTGCACACTTGGTTCTGATGATCTAAGGCTTCATCGGTCTAACTTACCTATATGCTTGCCCGATCTAAGGTTCATGAATTTACTTCCTAGTACTTCTGATCGTCAATTGTTCTTTGTTCTTCCTTTTTTTGCTTGATTCTTTTTATATGCCTTAAGTCCTTGTCTTATCTTTCTGTAAGAGTCAGGAATCGACTTTCTGTGGTACTTTTGAGTTCTCGTTCAGTCAGACTTAAGTTCTTTCCTTTAGGTTTTCATACCACACACTCTTATCCTTAGTCTTAGACTTGAAAGATTAAAGCTCTTGAACTTGATGCGTTCCTATCGTTGTTAATCCAAAATGCTACCGTTTAGCCTAAACTAATAATTGACTGAGGGGGTTGAGTATTCTTCCAACCTCAAGTCAGCTCCTTTGGTCGCTCTGATGCCCAAGAAGTCGTGCTTCCCAAGCTTTGCGTTCTTCACTGCCTTGCTTTGATTGCCCTTGATTGTCCTTGATAGACTTGTAAAATCCACTACTAGACCAATTCTCAAATGGATGATCAAGCACTTGAATATATACACTTTTATAAGTCCCTTTTTCCTTGGCCCAAAATTCTATGCCCCTTGGCTTTCTAGTCCCAACAATGTTAAACTCAAATTAGCTTATCTAAAAATCAACATCTTCTTTTTGAAAAAAACAGTTGAGGTCACGTAGTACTCGTAAAGAGTTTTCTAACGAGCTATAAAGCTCAAAAAAGGACTTCGGATGAAAAAGATATGACCGTTCAGGCCCTGGGGGGTGAAAACTAACAAACATGTTTTTCTCCAAATATGAGCTAAGGCGTCTCCTATGAGTGCAATCACCCAAAAAATTTCAAAAAATAGCCCCAAATTTACCCAAAAAATCAAACCCTAAAAATTGCGTTTGGGGTGGACAATCGCCATGGTCTGGGATAATCGCGATGGTCAAAGTGAACTATCGCGATGGTCTGACTGAGCCGTCGCGATGGCGTGAGCCAATCGTGATGGTGTGACACAATTGCGATGGCGTGAGCCAATCGCGATGATCCACCAAACTATGAATTTTTGCAAAGCGTTTGTGGATCCGTGTATGCGCTGGTGTCGCCTACCTCGTGGTGAACTCGCTTACCAAAAATGTCGAAGTTGACAGACCATCGCGATGGTCTGACACCCACGATAGATTTCTGAGAGAAAGTGAAATTTTACCTTTTGCAAGCTTTCCTGATGCACTGGAGCACTGTACCTGCAATAAAACTCAAAAACACAATAGCACATGCAAGCACAAAATCTCTCTCTCTCTCTCTCGCATGCACAAATGAGGGAAAATGAGGAGAATGGGTGGATATGGTGAATTTTCTGATTTTTTCGAAGTTGAAGATGATGATGCGGTGGTGAAGGAGGAGTGTAGAGGAGGTGAAAAACACTAAAAACTAAGTAAAAACAACAACAAAAACTGAAAATTTTTACCTTCCAACGCCACTTATTGCTATACTCTTACCATCACACATTCGTCCTAGTCTCGATCCCTGGCAACGGCGCCAAATTCGGCGTTGCTCTAGCACAATGGTGAGAACCACGTTAAGAAGCTCCACCTCCTTAATGTCAATCCGCGGAAGAGATAGGAGTGATATGAAGATCATGAACGTGAGATGTAGTGAGAGTGAAGGTGAGAAGCATAGAGATGCACACACACATACACACACACAATGAAGAGACAAGCAAGACACAATGGAATGTGAGAATTAGACTCTATTGCTCAAGAACACTCTTACAAGCTAAAAAAAGCTCTAATCTCTTCTCTACTCAAACAAGCTAACACTAAGTAACCTCAAAAATGAGCTCTCTAGCTCTTTTTATAGATTCTAGACTAGTTTTGATCGGTTTCACATCTAGTGTCCGGCATAGTTAAAAAATAGGTTCTAGGCGCTATTTGATGTTGGAGCAAGTCTATGACAAGCCTAACTATTGGCTTGAGTCCCACAAAGTCATAGAAAAAGCCTTAAAATGAAGACTATGTAAAGTTCACTTGTGAACTACCTCTTGTAACTTTTGAAGAGTTTACTTGATGTAAAAGTAAGAGAATCTTAAGTGGTTGAGTCCACTTGATCAAGAATGGAAAGAGGAGCCACGAATTCGTGATTTGTGGTAGGTAGAGAATCAAATCAATCATTGATTGATTGGAGAGTGATTGAGGGAAGTTAGCCTCCCAAACTCAACTATAAATAGATGGCAGTTTTAGTCGTGGTTAGAGAGACCTATGTGAAGACCTCCAAGAGCTGAGATTTATGCCATATCAAGGTGTGATTACAAGGCACACATATGTATCAGTAAGTCATTGTATTGTACAAGCAATATACTTTCATTTTCATGATTATTTGAGTTCATCTTTCCATGTTCTTGTGAAGTGTACTACTCACTGCCATTACTCTCAGTTTTCTCAGTCAGCTTGCAGAGATGTTTTCTCTGAGCTTGGTGCATCATTTTCAGTGATTTAACTTGTTAAAGTTAGATCTATAAGTCTACTATATGCTCACAAATTTTCATGTCATTTGGATGTTGCAATCTTCAGTTATGTTCATTTGAAGTCAACAGGGTATGTTCATCTTCACTTCTCTGTCAGGTACCCGACTTTTTCACTCATCTTGTCAGAGCCATTTCTCAGTGGTTACTTATCCAAATTCAGTGATTTAAAGCTTGTTGGATTCCGCTTACTGTTTCGTATAACCATACAAATTTTCATAATCATTGAATTCCTAAATTTTGAGTTATGCTGATTTTTCTACGCACTGGTCTATTTCTGTAGCAGCCCGTGAAAATCGGGATGATGTCATCACTTGTTAAAACTCATTCTCAGTGTGTGGTTTATTATTTTTGATGATATTACTCTTGAAAGTTAGCTCTTTAAATTACCTAGACTTCCCCAAGAGGAATTAAGCTAATTTCTGCTGTGCTCAGAGAATTATGTAAAACACTGGACAAGTGTATGAACCAAGAATAGCAAGTTTTCTTCTCTGAGCTAACTCCAACTTATCTGTTTTGATCTATCTTTTTGAGAGTGATCTTCCAAGGTACATAGGGTGTCTAATACATCCATTGGCAAGCTAAAAGGGCCCACCATCTACTCCTGGAGTTCATTTGGTTGGTGTAGATCAAGGATTTTGCAACACCTCTTCATCTTCAAACACATACTTATCCATCTCTTCACATTTGAACGGGTAAATGGTGTCTAAAAATAACCAAAATTGGTACGCTCATTCTAACTAAGCTCCTCAAGTTTGAGGACTCCTCGGCTTGCACAAAATGGAGCTATATTTTACAAAAAGGGTTTTTCTATGTTACATATAGTACAAAAGTGATAAAAATCACCATTGAGTGTTTGAAAAAGTATTTGAAATATATTTGTTTGAAACAATGATTCGACTGACTCCCTGCTACTTCGTTGTGCTCTGTCTTCACATGCTTCCGCGTCTTCTATGCCTCTGACTACTGCCAACATCCATCATCTGTCATGGATTTTGATCTGTAATGATAGACAATGTATATCGTGATAGATGATCTTTGTTGTGAGGGTCGTGCTCTAGTGGTGGAGTTTTTCATGCCTAATATGGAATCAAAAGATACCAACTTTCTCTATCTGTCACAATAGAAAGAGGTTGTCACCTCAAAAATGATGCAGAGGTCTATCATACTTGCGGAAATTGCTTGAGATGGTGATATAGCTGAAACCTACAAAAAATGCTCATAAACAACAAGAAAATTGAAATGCACTAAAGCTCTCTCTCACTCAGAAATGGAATGAGGAAAATGACGTAGGGAAGGGAATATGAATAAAACTTGAAATTTTAGTGAAGAAGGAGATGGAGGTGGGAGATGGTGAGGATGATGATGGTGATGAAGGAAGTAAGAAAACATGAAAGTTAAAGAAATTACCTATGACTCTAATATCACAACTCTACGTCTTACCATCACACGCTCATCCTTGAAGCTTTCTCCCCAACAACGGTGCTAGATTTGGTGTCACTCTAGCACAATGGGGAGTCTTACATGATCATAGATTGAGATCAACAATGTATAATGTCCTATTTTACTAGGGTTGTTTTCATGTTGATTATACATTTACAAATATTCAAAGATTCTTTCACTATAGGATTTTGTAAAAAGGAAACAAAGATGTTGGGAAGAACATCTTTGGGAAATGACACAAGATTAATTGCCTATAAAACTAGTTATTTTGAATATCAAAGTAGAAACATAACCAATGCACCTGAAGAGTCGGTTAGTCGTGTTGAGAATATGAGAGTGCATCTCCCTTTTGTATCTTGGAGTCACTCTATTTCCATTTCATTTCCATTATATTTTCATTTTATATTATATCCTTTGTATTTGGATACCTTGCCATTTGCTTCTACCTGTTGTATTCATTCTCTTTTCAAGGGAATTATCCCACATGAGATGTACTTTGGAGAGCCCCTCCCAAATCTATATAAGGAGGGCCTCTCCCCTTATTTGTACTTGGTTAGAAGCTTGAGGAGCCTACTCCATGCTCTTGGCAAGCTCATTTGTAATCCACTCATGGTCTACTCATTTTGAGTCTCACACACTCTTTCTTTTGTGAGTACACTCTTCTTTTCATTTTGCTTCTATGCATGTACTCTCTACATAGTATCAGAGCGCTAGGTGGAGGTCTTGGCGGTGTGTTTGGTGGTTGTTTTGGAGGTGGTGCTAGTAGAGCTTGGTGGTGTGGCTCTCCACTCAACAACTACCATGGCAACTACAACAACTACAATCATTCAAACTATCAAGGAGGCTACAAAGGAAGGAGAGACTACAATAACTACACAGAAGACTCAAACAAAGAGGATTCATTATTGATCATGAACATGGCTATGCCACAAGGTAAATCTGATGAGCATGTTTTCTACATAGATTCAGGTTGTTCAAATCATGTGGCAGGAAATGTGGCACTCCTATCAGATTTAGAAGATCCAAGGAATAAGCATGAGGTACAAACAGGAGATGATACAAAACATCCAGTGGAGAAAATAGGCAATGTCAAAGCACCTGATGGAAACATCAACCTACTCAGTAAGGTACTCTATGTCCCTACCATTACAAAGAATTTGATAAGTGTTGGGCAGATAGTAGAGAAAGGGTTGCAAGTCAGGTTCACAAAAGGAGGAGCATTTGTTGAAGATCCAAGTCAAGGATTCAGAAGAATTGCAAAAGGTGAAAAGACAGGTAGATTGTTCACATTTGAATTACAAGACACTAGAAACATTGCTCTCTTTAATTATGGTAGTCAGACACTCACAGAATTGGAAGTATGGCACAAAAGGTTAGCACATATTTGTGAAAGGTCATTAAAGCAAATTTGCAGGGACCAAAGTGTACTTGGACTTCCTAATTTGTCAAAACAACATATGATTTATAAGTGTAGTGCATGTCAATTTGGAAAGTCTCACAGGTTACCATTCATGAATAAAGGTTATATGCATGGAGATCTCTTGGAGTTGGTTCATACAGATGTATGGGGACCTAGCAAGGAAGCTTCAATATCTGGATCAAGGTATTATGTTTCCTTTATTGATGATTGCAGCAGATGGACTATCCTATTCTTTATGAAACACAAAGATGAAGTTTTTTCATGTTTCAAAAGATATTTGGCTCTTGTGGAGAATCAAACAGGTAAATCACTAAAAAGGCTAAGGTCAGATGGAGGGGGAGAATACTTCTCCCATGAGTTTGATTCTTTTCTTCAAGAAAGAGGAATCAAAAGAGAGGTAACTACAAGGTACACTCCTGAGCAAAATGGAGTGGCAGAAAGGAGGAATACGACAATTGTTGAAGCTGCAAGGTCTATGTTAAATGAAAAGTATTTACCTAATTACTTATGGGCTGAGGCTGTATCTACAGCCACTTACTTGATTAACAGGTTGCCTTCAAAATCCCTTGATGGGATGACTCCATATGAGGCTTGGAATGGAAGAAGACCAAGCTTAGATCATTGTAAAATTTTTGGATGTATTGCTTTTGCTCATGTTCCTTCACAGGTTAGAGGCAAGATAGATCCAAAGGCAGAAATGGGTGTATTTATTGGATATGACAACAATCAAAAGGGCTACAGGTTATACAACCCTACCAACAAAGGATTCTTGGTAAGCAGAGATGTAGTTTTTGATGAGAACAATTCATGGTATGAAGATTCATGCAGGAAGGTCAATTTACCATATAATCTTGAAGAAGATTTTCCAAAGCTTGGTAGAGAACAACCGAAGATTGAAGAACAAGACACCTCAGAGGATGATGAAGAATCTCAGATGGAAAAGATCAAAGCATGGAAGTCTAAAGGTAAAGCAAAATTGCAGGAACTTGGACATGAGGCAAAATCATCACATCATGGCCTAAGAAGATCTATGAGGGAAAAGAAAAAACCAGAAAGGTATGGGTTTGATACCTCATTAGTAACTAAACATTCTATCTACATAGCACAGGACATAAACCAAGAGGAGCCATCATCATTCGAAGAGGCCAAAGCAAAAACAGAATGGAAGCATGCAATGAAGGAAGAGATTGAAGCACTTGAAGAAAACAACACTTGGGATTTGGTGCCCAAGACTTCATCCATTGGTAATAGGCTCAATATGGGTCTATAAACTCAAGAAGAATTCTGATGGTTCAATTAACAGGTATAAGGCAAGGCTTGTGGCAAAAGGCTTTGCACAAAATCAGGGAATTGATTATGAGGAGACTTTCTCTCCTGTGGCAAAGATGCCTACTATTAGGGTTTTGCTTAGTATTGCCTCTTCCAAGAATTGGAAGATACTTCAACTAGATGTAAAGAATGCATTCTTGAATGGTTGGATAACAGAAGAGGTATATATGGCACAACCACCTGGTTTTGAGAACCAAGTTTATCCTGATTATGTGTGTAAACTTAACAAAGCATTGTATGGTCTCAAGCAAGCTCCAAGAGCTTGGAATTTCAGGCTTGTTTCATTCTTGCAGGACAAAGGCTTTCAACCAAGCAAGGCAGATCCTTCACTCTTTATTAAAAAGAGTAATTCCGAGGTCATCTACCTATGTGTATATGTAGATGATATTATATTGACAGGAAATGATGCAGATGGTATGAAGAAGATCAAAGATCAGATGAGAGAAGAGTTCAAGATAAGTGATTTGGGTTCACTTACCTACTTCCTAGGTTTGGAAGTTGTCTACAAAGATCATGGTTTGTTTCTCACTCAAAGAAAGTACATTAAGGACATGTTGGCAAAATTCAAGATGCAAGATTGTAAGATTGCAGGTACTCCAATGGACGTCAATCACAAATTGAGCTCACATGAAGGCAAACTCATAGAGGACATCATATCATATCAAAGTCTAGTGGGTAGTCTCAACTATGCCACATTGACAAGAGTAGATATATGTTACAGTGTGAGTGTGCTAAGCCAATTTATGCACACACCAAGGAAACCACATATGGATGCTGCCAAAAGGATTCTCAAGTATCTCAAAGGAACCATAAATGAAGGACTTTATTATCCTTATGTATCTGATTTAGGTTTGAAGCTATTTTTTGATGCAAATTGGGCTGGCTCCAAGGAAGATAGAAGGAGCACTTCAGGTTATCTTACCTTTGCAGGTTCAAAGCTTATTTCATGGTCATCCAAGAAGCAATCCACAGTTGCTCTCTCTTCTACTGAAGCTGAATATAGAGGTCTTGCCATAGCTACACAAGAAGCTATGTGGATGAAGACATTATTCAAAGATCTTGGATTGGAGTTTGGAACTTCAACTATTTTTGGTGACAATATGAGTTCTATTCATTTTGCTGCTAATCCTATTTTTCATGCAAGGACTAAACATATTGAAGTTCATTATCACTATGTACGAGAAAAGGTTCTAAACAAAGAGATTCAAATATCATATGTGTCCACTCATCAACAATGTGCAGATATTCTAACCAAAGCATTGAATGGTACAAAGCTTTGCAAATTCAAGGCTATGATTGGTTTGCAGGTAATCTTGGAAGATTGAAGACCTCAAGCATACTGGGCTTGAGGGGGAGCTCTTGGAGCAAGTCTATGACAAGCCTAAGTATTGGCTTGAGTCCCACAAAGTCATAGAAAAAGCCTTAAAATGAAGACTATGTAAAGTTCACTTGTGAACTACCTCTTGTAACTTTTGAAGAGTTTACTTAATGTAAAAGTAAGAGAATCTTAAGTGGTTGAGTCCACTTGATCAAGAATGGAAAGAGGAGCCACGAGTTCGTGATTTGTGGTAGGTAGAGAATCAAATCAATCATTGATTGATTGGAGAGTGATTGAGGGAAGTTAGCCTCCCAAACTCAACTATAAATAGATGGCAGTTTTAGTCGTGGTTAGAGAGACCTATGTGAAGACCTCCAAGAGCTGAGCTTTATGCCATATCAAGGTGTGATTACAAGGCACACATATGTATCAGTAAGTCATTGTATTGTACAAGCAGTATACTTTCATTTTCATGATTATTTGAGTTCATCTTTCCATGTTCTTGTGAAGTGTACTACTCACTGCCATTACTCTCAGTTTTCTCAGTCAGCTTGCAGAGATGTTTTCTCTGAGCTTGGTGCATCATTTTCAGTGATTTAACTTGTTAAAGTTAGATCTATAAGTCTACTATATGCTCACAAATTTTCATGTCATTTGGATGTTGCAATCTTCCGTTATGTTCATTTGAAGTCAACAGGGTCTCTTCATCTTCACTTCTCTGTCAGGTACCCGACTTTTTCACTCATCTTGTCAGAGCCATTTCTCAGTGGTTACTTACCCAAATGCAGTGATTTAAAGCTTGTTGGATTCAGCTTACTGTTTAGTATAACCATACAAATTTGCATAATCATTGAATTCCTAAATTTTGAGTTATGTTGATTTTTCTGCTCACTGGTCTATTTCTGTAGCAGCCCGTGAAAATCGAGATGATGTCATCACTTGTTAAAACTCATTCTCAGTGTGTGGTTTATTTTTTTTGATGAGATTACTCTTGAAAGTTAGCTCTTTAAATTACCTAGACTTCCCCAAGAGGAATTAAGCTAATTGCTGCTGTGCTCAGAGAATTATGTAAAACACTGGACAGGTGTATGAACCAAGAATAGCAAGTTTTCTTCTCTGAGCTAACTCCAACTTATCTGTTTTGATCTATCTTTTTGAGAGTGATCTTCCAAGGTACATAGGGTGTCTAATACATCCATTGGCAAGCTAAAAGGGCCCACCATCTACTCCTGGAGTTCATTTGGCTGGTGTAGATCAAGGATTTTGCAACACCTCTTCATCTTCAAATACATACTTATCCATCTCTTCACATTTGAACGGGTAAATGGTGTCTAAAAATAACCAAAATTGGTACGCTCATTCTACCTAAGCTCCTCAAGTTTGAGGACTCCTCGGCTTGCACAAAATGGAGCTATATTTTACAAAAAGGGTTTTTCTATGTTACATATAGTACAAAAGTGATAAAAATCACCATTGAGTGTTTGAAAAAGTATTTGAAATATATTTGTTTGAAACAATGATTCGACTGACTCCCTGCTACTTCGTTGTGCTCTTTCTTCACATGCTTCCGCGTCTTCTATGCCTCTGACTACTGCCAACATCCATCATCTGTCATGGATTTTGATCTGTCATGATAGACAATGTATATCGTGATAGATGATCTTTGTTGTGAGGGTCGTGCTCTAGTGGTGGAGTTTTTCATGCCTAATATGGAATCAAAAGATACCAACTTTCTCTATCTGTCACAACAGAAAGAGGTTGTCACCTCAAAAATGATGCAGAGGTCTATCATACTTGCGGAAATTGCTCGAGATGGTGATACAGCTAAAACCTACAAAAAATGCTCATAAACAACAAGAAAATTGAAATGCACTAAAGCTCTCTCTCACTCAGAAATGGAATGAGGAAAATGAGGTAGGGAAGGGAATATGAATAAAACTTGAAATTTTAGTGAAGAAGGAGATGGAGGTGGGAGATGGTGAGGATGATGATGGTGATGAAGGAAGTAAGAAAACATGAGAGTTAAAGAAATTACCTATGACTCTTATATCACAACTCTACGTCTTACCATCACACGCTCATCCTTGAAGCTTTCTCCCCAACAACGGTGCTAGATTTGGTGTCACTCTAGCACAATGGGGAGTTTTACATGATCATAGATTGAGATCAACAATGTATAATGTCCTATTTTACTAGGGTTGTTTTCATGTTGATTATACATTTACAAATATTCAAAGATTCTTTCACTATAGGATTTTGTAAAAAGGAAACAAAGATGTTGGGAAGAACATCTTTGGGAAATGACACAAGATTAATTGCCTATAAAACTAGTTATTTTAAATATCAAAGTAGAAACATAACCAATGCACCTGAAGAGTCGGTTAGTCGTGTTGAGAATATGAGAGTGCATCTCCCTTTTGTATCTTGGAGTCACTCTATTTCCATTTCATTTCCATTATATTTTTATTTTATATTATATCCTTTGTATTTGGATACCTTGCCATTTGCTTCTACCTGTTGTATTCATTCTCTTTTCAAGGGAATTATCCCACATGAGATGTACTTTGGAGAGCCCCTCCCAAATCTATATAAGGAGGGCCTCTCCCCTTATTTGTACTTGGTTAGAAGCTTGAGGAGCCTACTCCATGCTCTTGGCAAGCTCATTTGTAATCCACTCATGGTCTACTCATTTTGAGTCTCACACACTCTTTCTTTTGTGAGTACACTCTTCTTTTCATTTTGCTTCTATGCATGTACTCTCTACATAGTATCAGAGCGCTAGGTGGAGGTCTTGGCGGTGTGTTTGGTGGTTGTTTTGGAGGTGGTGCTAGTAGAGCTTGGTGGTGTGGCTCTCCACTCAACAACTACCATGGCAACTACAACAACTACAATCATTCAAACTATCAAGGAGGCTACAAAGGAAGGAGAGACTACAATAACTACACAGAAGACTCAAACAAAGAGGATTCATTATTGATCATGAACATGGCTATGCCACAAGGTAAATCTGATGAGCATGTTTTCTACATAGATTCAGGTTGTTCAAATCATGTGGCAGGAAATGTGGCATTCCTATCAGATTTAGAAGATCCAAGGAATAAGCATGAGGTACAAACAGGAGATGATACAAAACATCCAGTGGAGAAAATAGGCAATGTCAAAGCACCTGATGGAAACATCAACCTACTCAGTAAGGTACTCTATGTCCCTACCATTACAAAGAATTTGATAAGTGTTGGGCAGATAGTAGAGAAAGGGTTGCAAGTCAGGTTCACAAAAGGAGGAGCATTTGTTGAAGATCCAAGTCAAGGATTCAGAAGAATTGCAAAAGGTGAAAAGACAGGTAGATTGTTCACATTTGAATTACAAGACACTAGAAACATTGCTCTCTTTAATTATGGTAGTCAGACACTCACAGAATTGGAAGTATGGCACAAAAGGTTAGCACATATTGGTGAAAGGTCATTAAAGCAAATTTGCAGGGACCAAAGTGTACTTGGACTTCCTAATTTGTCAAAACAACATATGATTTATAAGTGTAGTGCATGTCAATTTGGAAAGTCTCACAGGTTACCATTCATGAATAAAGGTTATATGCATGGAGATCTCTTGGAGTTGGTTCATACAGATGTATGGGGACCTAGCAAGGAAGCTTCAATATCTGGATCAAGGTATTATGTTTCCTTTATTGATGATTGCAGCAGATGGACTATCCTATTCTTTATGAAACACAAAGATGAAGTTTTTTCATGTTTCAAAAGATATTTGGCTCTTGTGGAGAATCAAACAGGTAAATCACTAAAAAGGCTAAGGTCAGATGGAGGGGGAGAATACTTCTCCCATGAGTTTGATTCTTTTCTTCAAGAAAGAGGAATCAAAAGAGAGGTAACTACAAGGTACACTCCTGAGCAAAATGGAGTGGCAGAAAGGAGGAATACGACAATTGTTGAAGCTGCAAGGTCTATGTTAAATGAAAAGTATTTACCTAATTACTTATGGGCTGAGGCTGTATCTACAGCCACTTACTTGATTAACAGGTTGCCTTCAAAATCCCTTGATGGGATGACTCCATATGAGGCTTGGAATGGAAGAAGACCAAGCTTAGATCATTGTAAAATTTTTGGATGTATTGCTTTTGCTCATGTTCCTTCACAGGTTAGAGGCAAGATAGATCCAAAGGCAGAAATGGGTGTATTTATTGGATATGACAACAATCAAAAGGGCTACAGGTTATACAACCCTACCAACAAAGGATTCTTGGTAAGCAGAGATGTAGTTTTTGATGAGAACAATTCATGGTATGAAGATTCATGCAGGAAGGTCAATTTACCATATAATCTTGAAGAAGATTTTCCAAAGCTTGGTAGAGAACAACCGAAGATTGAAGAACAAGACACCTCAGAGGATGATGAAGAATCTCAGATGGAAAAGATCAAAGCATGGAAGTCTAAAGGTAAAGCAAAATTGCAGGAACTTGGACATGAGGCAAAATCATCACATCATGGCCTAAGAAGATCTATGAGGGAAAAGAAAAAACCAGAAAGGTATGGGTTTGATACCTCATTAGTAACTAAACATTCTATCTACATAGCACAGGACATAAACCAAGAGGAGCCATCATCATTCGAAGAGGCCAAAGCAAAAACAGAATGGAAGCATGCAATGAAGGAAGAGATTGAAGCACTTGAAGAAAACAACACTTGGGATTTGGTGCCCAAGACTTCATCCATGAAGGTAATAGGCTCAATATGGGTCTATAAACTCAAGAAGAATTCTGATGGTTCAATTAACAGGTATAAGGCAAGGCTTGTGGCAAAAGGCTTTGCACAAAATCAGGGAATTGATTATGAGGAGACTTTCTCTCCTGTGGCAAAGATGCCTACTATTAGGGTTTTGCTTAGTATTGCCTCTTCCAAGAATTGGAAGATACTTCAACTAGATGTAAAGAATGCATTCTTGAATGGTTGGATAACAGAAGAGGTATATATGGCACAACCACCTGGTTTTGAGAACCAAGTTTATCCTGATTATGTGTGTAAACTTAACAAAGCATTGTATGGTCTCAAGCAAGCTCCAAGAGCTTGGAATTTCAGGCTTGTTTCATTCTTGCAGGACAAAGGCTTTCAACCAAGCAAGGCAGATCCTTCACTCTTTATTAAAAAGAGTAATTCCGAGGTCATCTACCTATGTGTATATGTAGATGATATTATATTGACAGGAAATGATGCAGATGGTATGAAGAAGATCAAAGATCAGATGAGAGAAGAGTTCAAGATAAGTGATTTGGGTTCACTTACCTACTTCCTAGGTTTGGAAGTTGTCTACAAAGATCATGGTTTGTTTCTCACTCAAAGAAAGTACATTAAGGACATGTTGGCAAAATTCAAGATGCAAGATTGTAAGATTGCAGGTACTCCAATGGACGTCAATCACAAATTGAGCTCACATGAAGGCAAACTCATAGAGGACATCACATCATATCTAAGTCTAGTGGGTAGTCTCAACTATGCCACATTGACAAGAGTAGATATATGTTACAGTGTGAGTGTGCTAAGCCAATTTATGCACACACCAAGGAAACCACATATGGATGCTGCCAAAAGGATTCTCAAGTATCTCAAAGGAACCATAAATGAAGGACTTTATTATCCTTATGTATCTGATTTAGGTTTGAAGCTATTTTCTGATGCAAATTGGGCTGGCTCCAAGGAAGATAGAAGGAGCACTTCAGGTTATAAGGCCAATTCACGAATTTTGGGAATTATTCAAGTCCCATTGATAATACTTACTATAATAACCTCTTAGTTTTCAGCCTAGATCAATGTTAAAGTGTCAATTTAATATTACAATCAGGAGATAATAACATGTTTTAGTGTGTGCAATGACTCAAAACCAAAAAACACATTAGAAACAAAAAATTGTCTCAAAATCATGAATGATTCCCACTTTTCTTGAATAGGCATTTTATCTTACCTTTGCAGGTTCAAAGCTTATTTCATGGTCATCCAAGAAGCAACCCAAAGCTGCTCTCTCTTCTACTGAAGCTGAATATAGAGGTCTTGCCATAGCTACACAAGAAGCTATGTGGATGAAGACATTATTCAAAGATCTTGGATTGGAGTTTGGAACTTCAACTATTTTTGGTGACAATATGAGTTCTATTCATTTTGCTGCTAATCCTATTTTTCACGCAAGGACTAAACATATTGAAGTTCATTATCACTATGTACGAGAAAAGGTTCTAAGCAAAGAGATTCAAATATCATATGTGTCCACTCATCAACAATGTGCAGATATTCTAACCAAAGCATTGGATGGTACAAAGCTTTGCAAATTCAAGGCTATGATTGGTTTGCAGGTAATCTTGGAAGATTGAAGACCTCAAGCATACTTGTCTTGAGGGGGAGCTGTTGGAGCAAGTCTATGACAAGCCTAAGTATTGGCTTGAGTCCCAGAAAGTCATAGAAAAAGCCTTAAAATGAAGACTATGTAAAGTTCACTTGTGAACTACCTCTTGTAACTTTTGAAGAGTTTACTTAATGTAAAAGTAAGAGAATCTTAAGTGGTTGAGTCCACTTGATCAAGAATGGAAAGATGAGCCACGAATTCGTGATTTGTGGTAGGTAGAGAATCAAATCAATCATTGATTGATTGGAGAGTGATTGAGGGAAGTTAGCCTCCCAAACTCAACTATAAATAGATGGCAGTTTTAGTCGTGGTTAGAGAGACCTATGTGAAGACCTCCAAGAGCTGAGCTTTATGCCATATCAAGGTGTGATTACAAGGCACACCTATGTATCAGTAAGTCATTGTATTGTACAAGCAATATACTTTCATTTTCATGATTATTTGAGTTCATCTTTCCATGTTCTTGTGAAGTGTACTACTCACTGCCATTACTCTCAGTTTTCTTAGTCAGCTTGCAGAGATGTTTTCTCTGAGCTTGGTGCATCATTTTCCGTGATTTAACTTGTTAAAGTTAGATCTATAAGTCTACTATATGCTCACAAATTTTCATGTCATTTGGATGTTGCAATCTTCAGTTATGTTCATTTGAAGTCAATAGGGTCTGTTCATCTTCACTTCTCTGTCAGGTACCCGACTTTTTCACTCACTTTGTCAGAGCCATTTTTAAGTGGTTACTTATCCAAATTCAGTGATTTAAACCTTGTAGGATTCAGCGTACTGTCTAGTATAACCATACAAAATTTCATGATCATTGGATTCCTACATTTGGAGTTATGTTGATGTTTCTGCTCACTGGTCTATTTCTGTAGCAGCCCCTGAAAATCAGGATGATGTCATCACTTGTTAAAACTCATTCTCAGTGTGTGGTTTATTATTTTTGATGAGATTACTCTTGAAAGTTAGATCTTTAAGTTACCTAGACTTCCCCAAGAGGAATTAAGCTAATTGCTGCTGTGCTCAGAGAATTATGTAAAACACTGGACAGGTGTATGAACCAAGAATAGCAAGTTTTCTTCTCTGAGCTAACTCCAACTTATCTGTTTTGATCTATCTTTTTGAGAGTGATCTTCCAAGGTACATAGGGTGTCTAATACATCCATTGGCAAGCTAAAAGGGCCCACCATCTACTCCTGGAGTTCATTTGGCTGGTGTAGATCAAGGATTTTGCAACACCTCTTCATCTTCAAACACATACTTATCCATCTCTTCACATTTGAAAGGGTAAATGGTGTCTAAAAATAACCAAAATTGGTACGCTCATTCTACCTAAGCTCCTTAAGTTTGAGGACTCCTCAGCTTGCACAAAATGGAGCTATATTTTACAAAAAGGGTTTTTCTATGTTACATATAGTACAAAAGTGATAAAAATCACCATTGAGTGTTTGAAAAAGTATTTGAAATATATTTGTTTGAAAAATGATTCGACTGAATCCTTGCTACTTCGTTGTGATCTGTCTTCACATGCTTCCGCGTCTTCTATGCCTCTGACTACTGCCAACATCCATCATCTGTCATGGATTTTGATCTGTCATGATAGACAATGTATATCGTGATAGATGATCTTTGTTGTGAGGGTCGTGCTCTAGTGGTGGAGTTTTTCATGCCTAATATGGAATCAAAAGATACCAACTTTCTCTATCTGTCACAACAGAAAGAGGTTGTCACCTCAAAAACGATGCAGAGGTCTATCATACTTGCGAAAATTGCTCGAGATGGTGATACAGCTAAAACCTACAAAAAATGCTCATAAACAACAAGAAAATTGAAATGCACTAAAGCTCTCTCTCACTCAGAAATGGAATGAGGAAAATGAGGTAGGGAAGGGAATATGAATAAAACTTGAAATTTTAGTGAAGAAGGAGATGGAGGTGGGAGATGGTGAGGATGATGATGGTGATGAAGGAAGTAAGAAAACATGAGAGTTAAAGGAATTACCTATGACTCTAATATCACAACTCTACGTCTTACCATCACACGCTCATCCTTGAAGCTTTCTCCCCAACAACGGTGCCAGATTTGGTGTCACTCTAGCACAATGGGGAGTTTTACATGATCATAGATTGAGATCAACAATGTATAATGTCGTATTTTACTAGGGTTGTTTTCTTGTTGATTATACATTTACAAATATTCAAAGATGCCTTCACTATAGGATTTTGTAAAAAGGAAACAAAGATGTTGGGAAGAACATCTATGGGAAATGACACAAGATTAATTGCCTATAAAACTAGTTATTTTAAATATCAAAGTAGAAACATAACCAATGCACCTGAAGAGTCGGTTAGTCGTGTTGAGAATATGAGAGTGCATCTCCCTTTTGTATCTTGGAGTCACTCTATTTCCATTTCATTTCCATTATATTTTTATTTTATATTATATCCTTTGTATTTGGATACCTTGCCATTTGCTTCTACCTGTTGTATTCATTCTCTTTTCAGGGGAATTATCCCACATGAGATGTACTTTGGAGAGCCCCTCCCAAATCTATATAAGGAGGGCCTCTCCCCTTATTTGTACTTGGTTAGAAGCTTGAGGAGCCTACTCCATGCTCTTGGCAAGCTCATTTGTAATCCACATGAGTTTACCCATTTCATGGTCTACTCATTTTGAGTCTCACACACTCTTTCTTTTGTGAGTACACTCTTCTTTTCATTTTGCTTCTATGCATGTACTCTCTACATAGTATCAGAGCGCTAGGTGGAGGTCTTGGCGGTGTGTTTGGTGGTTGTTTTGGAGGTGGTGCTAGTAGAGCTTGGTGGTGTGGCTTTCCACTTATTGGAAGAGGTCCTTTGCCATCATCTTGTGCTCACTTTGGGTAGTAAATTGCCCATTTTTGCACCCTCCCACCCCTTCTTTCATTATTTTTGTACCCCTTTCACCCTATTTTCCCTCCCTCCCACGCTTGCATTGGGCAGTACTTTGTGCTCATTTCAGAGTTCATTATTGTAACCTGTGTGTGGAGACTTTATAACATTTTGGATCTTTATGGCATCAATGTTAAATATCTCAATGTTTGAAGTGCTTATAAGCACTATTTGTTGCATGTGGACCTTTATTTCAATAGTATTGCAACTTGTTTAGTAAATGTTTGTACAAAAGTCGTGGTGGATATTCAAAGAAGGTCAACAATAAGCATACAAGCACATAAGATGCAGTCTACTCTCTGACAAAGAGAGAAATCCAGCCTGATCAAAGACCCCTTGGTTTGGCTTTTGAAGCAGAAAGAGGAAGCATCTCTGAGACCTTAGCAATACCATCTACAAGCTTCAACATCAAGAAGGAGGGGGAATGGGGACCAAGAGATGGTGGCTGAGGGATCCAAGAACGTGGAGCATCCATTAATATAGCAAGGTACTGCCCTGGTCCCTCAAACTCTACATAAACAAGCACAAAAATTAGCTTACCTTTTGTGGTAGATGGCGGCCCTTTCTGAAATCACTACCACCGGCATTACAACTCTGTCACACATATTGTCGATGAGATTTTTGCTTCTCTGTTCGGAACACCTACTACACACTTCTCCTTGGAATTTTACCCTCAACTCCATTGTAGTCTGTGGGCATGGACGAAGGGTGCTGATTGGGCTGCTCACATGACAAGGAGTGTGTACACAAGTCATCTCATAAAGGTCGAGGGGCTTCTACAAAAATCACAAGATCTCTGAGGGAGCTGTTTAATAGAGAGAGCTTCCTATCTCTGTCGCCTAACAGTTCATAGGTGAATGTTCCAACTTCAGACCCCATCAGACAGCTCGACCTCAAGTGAATGGTCCAGCTTTGGGCCCCCTCAGAGGTCATTCATCTCTAGTTGGCACTCCAAACGGGATCTCCAACTCCCTATATATCCTGAATGATTGGAGGTCATTCCTATTCTTCAGGAATGTGCACAAGATGACCCTGAGATTGAAAATATGAGATTTATCTGAATTTACTAGAGAAAATGACTTGCAAATTTATACACATAAAGTAGACAATGATATCTTTCCAATGAATGTTTATTTGCAAGATTTGGACCTCTGTAGAGAGAGGAGAAGCCTCTGCAAATTGATTGTGTCTGAGCAAGGAGCACAAAAATGAAGCAGCAAGATAATAATGGCCAAAGTATATGTATATTACTTTGAACATGTTTTGCAAATGATTGTGAGTCTTTATGTAGACTCTCAAAGATCTATCCACACCTTTTTTCCATGAATTTTGGTTCAAAATAAGGTGGCTTTGGTAGTTCATATTGATTAATATCTTTTCCCACAATCTAGGAAAAGTAATCTATTCAAGATCTACTTTTGGTGGCTGATTGAATTGGTTAATTGAACAAATCACAACCATGTTGGAAAACATAGTTTCAATGTCCTCTTGGTCCATTTTTACTCAACAAGTAATAGCATGTATAGCTGTTCTCTCTAGAGCTTCTACATGCGATTGGCGCTAGACATCTTGGTTAGTTTGCCCCTCCTAACGTGGTGTTCTGGGTTCGAATCCTGACTCCATCCGCAGCGACACGAAACATAATAAGTTTATTTTGATGCAACTTTTCAATAAATTGGATTGTGAAAACGACAGATGCGTTTCAATGTTTTCCGGATGTTTTCTTTACGATTCCGATCAATTAGCGATCGCGTTTGTTTTTTTTGCTATGAAGCTTTATTGGAAGTGCTTTTCAAAGTCACACAATACTATAAAAGAAGCACATTGGGCTCATTGTATTCATCCTTCACCTAGTTTTCAACACAAGCTTGGAGCTTGGACCTCAATAGAGGTGGTGTTTCGTCTAGCACATGGGGCAGCCATGGGGCTAACTTGAAGCATGTTGAAGAGAAGCTATGGAGTTCTTTTTAATGATTCTTCTTGGAGAAGATGAAGGGTGTGCTCACACTCTAGCTCATGGAGAGGAGGTTATCTCTTGTTCATGGCAAGAAGACTTGGTCATTAGCAGCTTGATGGTGAGGATCAGCCATCTACATGTTGCGGTTGAAGATTCTCTTCTACATGAAGATTTCGGGCTACGTCAAAGACATTGGATGGTGGTTAACATAAGATTTACATCTTATGTTAAGTATTCAGGTACATATTCTCTTTATGCACACAGATACTACTTCAAGTTTATGGAGGCTGTGGCGTTCATATCAGGAGGATTCCTATTCGGCATAGGTACAAGAGAATCAATACGTATATGCTTTATGCATATTTTGATGAGGTGTTTGAGAAGGTGTGTTCACATGAGTTTGAGGATTTCCGGCAGCAAACTTGCAAACTTGTTAGCATTCTTTGCTACTTTTTAAGTATGTGATCTATTCACACACGTATCTAACTTAGGGTCTTACATAGCCTAAGGTTAGATGAGGGTTTGTTGATTATCAGTTTGACACTGATCCTTCCTCTTTCAGTCACTCATATTCACTCTTTGATAACCTATAAGGTCACACATCTCATGTATATTCAGATTTCTGCCCATACATCTGAATATGTTTGTTACATTTGTACATTCACTCATTCATCTATTTCTCATCACATAGAGTGGTTGAGAGTTTTGCTCCCACATTGTACATTGAACATTGGTATATATGATACTATGAGTAAGTGATGGCTTACGTAACACCTTACACATGTCGTCTATTCTTTCTCTATCTTTATCTCATCATCTATATGATTAAGTTGTGGTATGTTCATGTTTTGTCAATATTGAAGAATGCTGGAATTAATGTTGTATATACTAGAACTATGGAACCATGGACCTGTGACATGAGCCAAGGGCCTACCTCACTTCCAACATTTGGTATCAGAGCACTAAGGTTTTGGTTTTAGAACTTTAGATCTTTGGCATCAATGCATTAAGGCTCATTTAGATTCTCAGGTTTTCAAGACTTCAAGATTTACAACATATGATTTAAGAGCATCTTCTAAATTTGACATTTGACATACACACTTAATCTAGATGAGTAGAGATTTGAGAAATAGACAATTCAATCACATGTGTATTCATCAATGTGGAGTATGAAGTTGATGATCTGTTAGCAGCCAAATATTTTTGGAAGAGTATGCAAATACTTTACAAAAGTATTGTTTGAAGACCCAGACTTGATTAAGAGAAGGCTACTTCAAATTCAAGGAAGAACAATGGTTTAGAGAACATGAAGGAATCAAATCAACATCAAATCACAGGTATCACTTTCTACTATCAGATTATCATTTACAGGTCGTGTCTTAGAAGAGAAGTTATGAAGAGATTTGAAGGTTTCAAGGAATGCTTTTATATGCTTTCATCATTTGAAAGTTAAAGGCTACATCAAAACAGGTATCTAGAGGTTTTTCTAGAAAGTTTTGAGAGATCTCTTTCATGGCAAGAAAGTTCATCTAAGAAGAAAAATGTGAAGATGGGATGAGTTTTGTTTTCAGCCAATTTTCTGTTGCAAGTTGGTTGGATATCAAGGTACAAATGTATCTAGAGAAGGTAACTCTAGAAGGGTAATTCATCATTCATACGAAAGATTGGTGCATTTCAGACATTTGAATCAGGATTTTGATTCAGAGATATGAGGAGATGATAAAACATGATTCTATATTCACTTCCATTTGTATACCATGTTTGTTTTATCTCTTAATCTTAGCATTAGAGGAAGAGAAAATTTCATTCGAAGAAGTCAAGAGTGTTTGCTACTTCAAGATGAAGAGAACAAAAGGTATGGAAGAGAAGTTTGAGGATGTTGACATGATCATCAGGTCGAAAAAAGATGCAGAAGAAGAAAGTCCATCATTTCCGAAAGAAAAGTAAGGCTTCCTTTTCTCATATACTTTCCATATACTTTTCCTATTTTATCCTCTACATCCAAAGACAAGTCTACGAGAACATCTTGTTTAAAGAAGAAGTAGTTTCTTGTTTTTCATTACACTTGGTCATGATTTAGTAGATTTGACAAAGAATTGCATTGAGAGAAAGAAAAGCAGCAGATATATGTTTTGACTCATATGTATATGAGTTATGTTTTAGTTGAAGCTTTTAAGCAGGCAGCTGATATGTTCCCTCAAAGAATTTATGGTGTGTCAATACAAAGCTACTTGGTATATGCCAAGTTACAGAGAAGTATATTTCTTCTTAATCTAACTCTTGAGGTAAAAGAGTTTTTTGTAGCAGATTTTGAAGACTTGGGTTGAGGTTTTATGTTTGGAAAAGGTTACCTCATATTCAGTATTTTAGAAACTTCAAAAAATTTAGTCTTGTTGATGTACAAGTCAATAGAGAATCTACTTTCTATGATTGTCTAGATTTTTGGATACATGTTTGTATTAAAAAAGGTGTTCCATCATATCCTATCACTTGATTGAGAAGTGGAGTTAGCCAAAAGAAAATCAAGCAAGTACTGTCACATTTCACTCGGCTAAAATATGAAAGTTATGAAGTATCAACTTGCAGCTTTTGGAGTTCTCAAGGTGAGAAGTTTGTCCACTTATGTTTCAAGTAGGAGTTACAGATTCTTGGAAAGGATTTGTTTGAAGAAAAGTTTTACAACTTTATGTGAAGCATGGACACTTAGAGACATTCAGGTAATAAATCAAACATTCAGTCATGAAGGTTTGATGATAGCAGATTCTACGCAAGAGAGATCATTGATCTTGAATAGATCTTGTATGATCTTTTTATGAGCCAGTTGTCTATCCTTTGTTTGTGAAGATTCTTAACATTGGAAGAAGTAAGTCAAAGATTCAGGTTCTATCAGATTTGTCTTGCAGAGAGATAGAAGAAGATACTTGTTATGTTACAGAAGGTTATGAGTCCTAAAATGCTTTCAGCAAGGTTTTGTTATGTTAGGATTAGCTAACCTTATTCTACAATTTGGAAAGCTGAGGAATGACATGGAAAGCTGTTGGCATGTGTACAGTGCTAATAAAAAGGGTTCAGAGATTTTGTTTCAGATACAGGTATTGATCACTGAAGATCAGATTTATGAAGAAGGACGTCCAAGATTTCATAAAGTCTGATATAATTTGAAGAATACTGGATACTAGTGTTAAATCATCCAGGGGGGTGATGAAACATGAAGACTTATTTTCAGCCATATATAAAAGAATGCAGAGTCATACCTTCAGGTATTCCTATTTCAGGTATTCCTATATTTCCTTTGTCAGGTTCTCTTTATGTTCTAGCTTTGAAAGAAGAAGGAAGAAGAAGAATGTTTGGAGAAAGTTCCTGTTAGGATGTTCCTATTCAGGAGAAGGTTCCAGAGTTCTATTGAAGAGAAGCTTGATATTTCATAATGGTATATTTCAAAAGTGCGCACATATATGTTTATACCAGGTTCTGAAGGAAAGAGGTATGAAGGATTTAAAGGATGAAGACATGATGACATCATAGATTTTTACTCATATTTCAGTTGATATTAGTTGATTTCAATTGAGTTGAGTTGATTTGACTTGAGTATAGTAAGAAATGAACCAGTAGCGTTCATAATACACTAAGTTGTGAGTTGACAGTCACAGGTTCTAGGATTCAGTTCCTGATTTTGTTTAGTGTATTTACATGATGCAGCAGAAGTACTTGAGAAACCTTTTTGTAAGGTAAATGCAAATATATGGATCCTAGTGTATGTTTTCAGGTTTTTGAAGACATGAGTGTTGCAGAGCTAAAGAGAGCACAAGGCAGATAAAAAGACAGGCCCCAAAATTTTCCGATTTTGACACCCAATTTTTGTATTATAACCATTCTTGTAATATATTTTCCGATGTAAATGCACTAGAGGAGTCCTCTAGATGCATCCCCACAGAAGATTAGAAGCTTACCCATGTATATTAGTAGGAAATTAGTCTTTTAGTGAATAAAGTGCCGGTCTCTTGTGTGAAAGGACCATTTTTAGGGCACAAGTATATAAGTCAATTTGTGACTCTTTGTAAGGACTTTTGGCCATTGTGAGAATCAAGAGCACAGAAATTCGAAATTGTGTCTTCTCCTCTATGTATCTTCTTCTTTGTGAGCTTGTGTGCATGTGTATTACTTGGAAAGAGTGTTAAGAAGTGTTTTCTATCCATGAAAGTGTTTGTTTGCTGTTGTTAAGGTGTGTGCGAAGTGTAGGAAGTGTTGAAGTGTAGGAAGATTTTCCTGCGACTCAGTATTTTTCTCATAACTTAAAGTAAGAGTGTCAAAATTGAGTGAAACCACAGCCATTGGATGCGTCTTCTCGAGAGCTTCGAAACGCATATGCTATTCACTATATTTGGATTTCGGAGATGAGAGAAAAGCTCAATTTACTGTTGACTGCTGTTCCAAGTATCGTGACACCATAACTGACAGTTGAAGCTTGTTTGGATCAGTCTTTACCTTGTTTGCACTCTTTGAGTAGTTCATTTGCATCAATCATCATTTGAATGCATGTCCTCATACACTCGGCTAGGTTTGTATACTCATCGGATTGATAATTAAAGCATGAATCCCCACTATATGCACTTGAGGGGGATTAAGGTATAGTTTCTTTCTCCACAACTCCCTAAGTTGGTTCTTAGGTCAACACGTTTTTTGGCGCCGTTGCCGGGGAGTGTCGAATCAAACCGAGGCATTCGTGTGATGGTAAGTTGCTTTTTGCATTGAAGCGAGAGGAGGAGTAGTGATTTTCTCTTCTTTGGTAAGTCACTTTCAGCCGCACTTACTACTTCTCACTCTTGGAGTGTGTGTAGTGAGTCACTAGTCTAGGGAAGTGAGTGGAATGAGTAGAGTAGGAGAAGTAAGGGAGTAGGTTGAGTAAGTAGAGTAGCTTTTTTAGTCTTTGTTCCTTTGATTTTTTTTAATGAGGAGGAAAATTCTAAAGTATAAAAGCCAAAAAATTGAGTTGTCCAAGTCATTTGTGTTTGAGCAAGTATCGTGAGTAGTGTTCAGCCGAGTATCATTTTCAGTGAGAGAGGAGATTGGGAGCTGCACAGAGCAAGGGGGAGTGATAAAAGAGTTGGAAAAGTTTCCAAGGTGAGCACATTACTGTTTTGTTGTGATTACTTATCTGTTAAATCAAGTTTCCAGAGAAAAACGATCTGCGTTAGGTATTGTGGAGGATTTATAGGGGGTAGAAAGTGTGTTGTGGGTGATACAGAGAGTGAGGAGAGGGTAGAAGAACCTGGAAAACCATTGTCTTGAATCAAAAGCAAAAAATCTAGCAAAAAATTTGAAAAAGGGTCAAGTATCGTGTTTTCCCGCAGTCGAGTATCGCGATACCTGACAGGTATCGTGATCTCCTGTGGTTGAGTATCGCGATACTTCCCTGAGATCGTGTATCGAGTATCGTGTCTCTCCGAGTATCGTGTATCGTGTTCTATCGATCGCGATATTTGCCAGAGATCGTATATCGTGTATCGTGTTCTTCGATCGCTATACTTCACCAAGTATCGTGTATTGAGTATTGTCCTTGGAAGTATTGAGTATCGTGCCCATTCAAGTATCATGTATCGTGCATTCATCGATCATGATACTTGTCACAGATCGTGTATCGTGGTTGTCTAAGTATCGTGTATCGTTTTCACTGAAGTATCGAGTATCGTTTAACTCAGGTATCGAGTATCGTGGGAATTCAGATATCGTGTATCGTTACTCCTGACCAAGTATCGTGTATCGTGTCCTATTAAGTATCGAGTATCGTGGTGCCAGATCAAGTATCCTGTATCATCTCTTCTGAAGTATCGAGTATCGTTTTCTTGAAGTATCGTGTATCGTTTTTGGCCAAAGATCGTGTATCGTGAAACGTTAGAGTCAAGTATCGTGACTTGAAATTTTCTTTTTCAGTCAATTCCCAACAAAATTTTTCTAGAATTCTGATCCATAGTGAAGAATTCTAGAAGATAGAGGTTAGCAAGGGTTGATCAGAGCTTTTAAGTGGATGAACCTGAGGTCCGAAAGAACCCTAGGAAGCCGAAGGAGTGTGATCTCTTCAGTAGGTAGTGTAGCCGTACCAAGTAACCGCTCACATTATTCTGAAACCTCTCGTGAGTCAGAGGAAGAAGTTCCTATGGCTTCAGAGGATATGCAGAACACTATACCAATGCTTGGGATGATGTCAATCATTGAGGGAGAATATAGGACATCTTTGGAATATGTGAACACCAACCAGAATGAGATACCTATTTATTTAGATGGTCTAAACAGATCAGTGGCCAGACTGAAGAAGGCTTCAGAGGCTTACATAGTGCCTAGGCGAGCAGTCAAGTATGCAGGGGGGTTTTACATGGACAAAAGGGATATCCAGTACGTTGTTACAGAACAACCCGAAAACATCGATGAGCATGGGGAAGAAAACAATGCTCATAAACCTAATGGTGATGGAAATGAAGAGCAAGTGACCACACCTAGAGGGAGATCTACTATTGTTAGGGGTTGGAGAGGAGACCTGATTCCCCAGGATGACTCCTTAATGGATGTATATTTGATCAATGGAATGGAGCACCTCCTTAGAGCCCACTCGTCAATATGGGAAGTAGCCCCTAATCCAGTTACCATATATGAGTTACAAGATCCTGACTTTCCCACCATCATCACATATTTGGATAAGAATCAGAGAAGGTATTGGCCCCTAACAGAGTCAGAAAGAGCCGAGTTGAAATATCAGAAAATGCCCCAGCCACCTTCCAAAGATTGATGTGTCATGTATTCAAGGAATTCCTAAGAAAGAGTATGGAGGTATACGTGGACGATCTATGTACGTATTCAGCTATACGATCAAAGCATATCCCTGAATTAGGAAAGATCTTTGCTAAATGTCGACAATATAGAGTATGCCTCAACCCAAAAAAATGTGTCTTCATGGTTCGCCAAGGAAAGATATTGGGACATATTGTCTCTAAAAATGGAATCTCAACAGATGAAGAGAAAATTAAAGTAATTCTGGATTTGCCGAGACCAAAGACTGCTAAAGAAGTACAAGCATTTATGGGACATTGCAGTTACTACCGAATGTTTATACATATGTATGCCATAATTACCTCTTTATGCATTATTGACTCAATTTAACTGGACCGAGGAATGTGAAAAAGCCTTTAATGAATTAAAGAGTCGATTGAGTTCAGCCCCAATCCTTCGAGTACCTAATTGGAATAAGCCATTTCACATTCATGTGGATGCATCCAAGTTTGCCATTGGTTGCATCTTAGCTCAACCTGCAGATACAGGAAAGCTGGACCACCCTATAGCCTATGCCAGTAGACAATTAAATCAAGCAGAGCGCAATTATACCACAACTGAGAGAGAAGGCCTAGGAATGGTGTACGCAGTGAAAAAGTTCAGACATTACCTGTTGGCAAACAAATTCAAATTCTCCATTGATCATTGTTGGCATACAAAGCAACAGAGGAGTCATGCACAATACGACAACAAGGCCAGATCATTTTTTCCCATGGATTATGTACAACTCAAGTGATTTTAATCACTACACAAACATTGTAAATCCCGTTTTTGGTAGATTAGACTCCATTTTGTGCAAGCCGAGGAGTCCTCGAGCTTGAGGAGTATTAGAAGTACCATCGTACCAATTTTCATAATTTTTAGACTTCGTTTGAGCCCTCAAATAAGCCCTGGAACCTAATTTTTAACTAGGCCGGACACTAGGTCTGGACAGGGCCAAAGCTAGTCAAAAACTATAAAAGGAGCTAGAGAGCTCATTTTTGAGGTTGGATTGTAATAGAAACAAACTTGTAAGAGCTTTTGAAAGTAATCTAAAGAACTCCATTGATTCTCTCTCTTTGTCTTGCCGTGTGTGCGCGTGTGTGTGTATGTGTGTGCATGCTTGTGTGCTTCTCACTCACGCACTTGTGCCGCCACTTGCTCGAGGTCTTCATACCATCCTCACGTCTTCCCGGATTGACATTAAAGGAGGTGCTACTCATCACTGAGCTACACCAAATTTTGGCGCCGTTGCCGGGGAACGAGCTTCGAGGACGAGCGTGTGATGGTAAGACGTAGAGTTGACGTGTTGGAGTTGTAGGTATTTTCTTCACTCTCAGTGAATTTCTTTTACTTTCTTCTCCATCTTCACTTCCATCATCATCATCACCATCTCCCACCTCCATCTCCATCATCGCGAAAATTTCTGTTTTTTGATCATATCACCTTCCCCACCTCATTTTCCTCATTTCACTTGTGAGAGAGAGCGAGAGAGCAATATTGTGTGTGCGTATTTTGCATGTTTCTTGAGTTTCATTGCAGGTTCTTGCTGTATCATCATCCCCAGCAGTGTGCGCAGGTACGACAGGCTCTGCACAGGTCCCGGGACGACGACCTCTGTCTGTCGCGACAGACAGAAAATCTTAAAATTTTGTGAATGCATGATTAGCACGGTAACCTACACCTTGAGGGCACTCTAGATCACTAGAAGTTTCTCAAAAAATTGCGTTTTTTCAGTCTATCGCGACAGACACTGTCTATCGTGACAGACACCGTCTATCGCGACAGACACCGTCTATCGCGACAGACCGAAATTCCACGATAGACACCGTCTATCGCGACAGACCGAAATTCCACGACAGACACCGTCTATCGCGACAAACCGAAATTTCACGATAGACACCATCTATCGCGACAGACCGAAATTCCACGATAGACACCGTCTATCGCGACAGACCGAAATTCCACGATAGACACCGTCTATCGCGACAGACCAGTCTATCGCGACAGACACCGTCTATCGCGACAGACCAAAATTCCACGATAGACACCGTCTATCGCGGCATACCGAAATTCCACGATAGACACCGTCTATCGCGACAGACCAGTCTATCGCGACAGACACCGTCTATCGCGACAGACAGAAATCCGCGACAGACCCCGTCTATTGCGACAGACACCGTCTATCGCGACAGACAGAAATCCGCGACAGACAGCGTCTATCGCGACAGACACTGTCTATCGCGACAGACAGCCCCCACGATAGTTTGTGTCTATCGCGACAGACACCGTCTATCGCGATAGACAGACATTTTCGGCAAAAAATTAAGGGGTAAATTTTTGGACATTTAGGCTAAATTTTGGGCACATTTGCACTCTCAAATACTCATACACTTACAAAGGCCTTAGAAAAATGCATTAAAACCCCTGAAAGGTTCTGTTTGTCTAGTTAACCCCTAAACCCTGAACGGTCATAACTTTTTCATATGAAATTCATTTTTTGAGCTCTAGGGCTTGTCGCAAAGCTCGTGGCATATACTACACGCCCCCAACTGTTTTTTTTTTTTATAAGAATAATGCGTTGGTTTTTGGATAGGATATTTGGAAGTTGACACACAGAGGGGTAGGAACACCAAGGGAGCTCTAGAGGAAATTTCTAGCAATACAAAAGGGGGAACAAGGGTCATTAAAAAAGTGTCTGAAATAAATTGTTTGTCAATTGAAAGGTCAACTTGAAGCTAATCTTGAGACTTATGCAGGTCTAGTGAGAAGCAATTGAGTGCGTCCAAGCAAGGGTTTTCCGCAAGCTTGAGAATCAGCTTCTCGAGCACTAAAGAGCAAGGTTCAACAAGAAAGGTCGGAATACTCTCAACTCCTCTTCGTCAATTCCTAGCTTAGGCTAAGAACGATTAGAAGTAGGAGTAAGTCAGGGCGACGATAGGCCACTATCAAGTTGAAGACCACCTAAAAACCCAAGTTCAAGCTAAGGGCATAATCCTTATACGGTCGAGAATTTTACAGGGAAAGAACTTAACGTGGAACGATCAACTGTAAGTGCGAAACAACGTTCAAATATTCCTGACGACGTAATATCAGACAAGACCTTAAACACGATAAAATAACTAAAAAGAACCAAGCGACTAATATAAATTAACCAGCAACGAGGTTGTACTCTGGGCAAAGAACTGTGCTACTTAGATAGGCATATGAACCTTAGATCAGGACGACATCTAGTAAGGGAGAGACAAAGCCTTAGATCTTCAGAGGCTAGTGTTAACCACACTGCTAGGTCTTGGGCCCAGCAGTTGAGCCACCACTCGTACTACCCTAGCTCGGAGACCAGTGAGTCAGAGATGTCTCAAGGCATGGACCGACCTACGGGAAGTTCAGGTGTACCTTACTTGTACAGGGTAGAAGGCCCTTACAAAACACAGTTGGAATACCTTAGGACCAACCGATTAGGTGCTAGCATCTATGAGGACGGCCTAGGAAGATCCGTGGTCCAGATTAAAAACCCTGACCAGTCCATAGGACTAGAGCACCCAGCTGTCAAGTTTGAAAACGGTGCATACCTGGACAAAGAAGGAACCATATACGTAGTCACCAGTCACCCAGATCGGACAGATGAATTTGGAAATGTAATCTCAGAAGCGGACTTAGGTGACTTGGAACAAGGAAACATGGGAGTAGAACCTAGAACACCCAGAGGCAAATCTGTTCTCACTAGGATTATCACACCTGAGTGGGTTCCCCAAGACAACAAGTGCATAGATTTGCTTCTCAATCGAGAAACTGACGAAGCCTTTTGGAGGTATAAACCTGATCAGCCAACTGATATAGGAACAATCATGATCTATGAGTTTAAGGATCCTGATAGCCCAGGCAGAGTGACCTACTTAGATCACACTTCGGAGAGGATCTTTGTGGTTACGGAAAATGATAGGCATGCTTACACTTGGAAGGGTGAATTCGTTTTCCCCCAACCAAGAGCGAATGTATCCTATGGTCACCCTGGAGCTGGAACATCCCAAGCCCATGGAACTCAAAGAGACAGAAGTAGAGATAGACCAGAAGTAAGCTTTGCCAATCCAGTGGGTAGAGAAAGAACGAGGATGGAGATGAATAGGGTAGAACCTGAGATGCCTAGAGCTCACAGGAACCAAAGAAATATGGATGGATTCCCTCTGCCGAGACCTAGAGAGCACGCAAGAACTCTGAGACCGACTCAGCTAGTTAAGTCCATGAAGAATTACTTTGATGGCACAGGAGATCCCTATGATCATGTGGCGGAGTTCAAGCAAGTCTTGAGAGCTGAACAAGTGGAGGATCTATTCACGCAGTACAATGCCTTCGGTCTAACCCTTAGGAACACAGCACTTACATGGTTTCAGCCATTGGATGAGCGCCAGTTCAGGAGCATAGACCAACTCCTAGAAGCATTTATTATTGAATTCTCCAAGAGTGGCATAAGACACAACACCTCCTCACTGATTCACAGCTTCAAGCAAACCCCTCAAGAGACTGTGAGACTTGCAGGAAGAAGATTCAGGCAATACCTTGAAAGATGTCCTGTTTCGGAGCTACCCACATCTGCCAAACAAGTAGCCTTATTCCTTGATGGATTGCTGAGTACAAAATTGAGATCCTACGTGTATCTGAAAGACCCTAGGATGATAGAAGAGTGTGTACGCATGTGCATTGACTTTGAAGATAACCTAGGGGAAGAACTAGAGCTTTCCAAAATCTACAAAGATTCAGATAGTGCATCTAGTCACTCTTCCACGCAATCCACATCAATTGAGGAACTCGCAGAGAAAGTGGCCCAGAAATTAGGTGTAACTAGCAAACAAATCCCAAGGTTTGCTCTTGTGAAAAGGTGCTATACATGCGGTGGTGACCATATGGCGAATGTCTGCCCCATTATGGCTCAGCCCCAAGTAAATCCTGGTAGCCAATATTGCACCATAGAACGGAGATACACCAATCACACCGCACAAGATTGCCCATACAACAAGCAGGCGGTTAGGCAACCCTACCCTCAGCCCTACCAACAAGGCAGATACCAGAACCAGTACCCTCCACAACCATATGGCAGGCCACAACAAAATTTCCAACCTCAATATCAAAACCAACAAAGGCCTCAGCCTGTGCTAGCACAACAAACCCCAGCCCCAGCTAATGTGATTCCGGTAAAGTATACCGCTGCAGAAGAGAACCTGAATAGAGCTATAGTCCCTGTAACATCCTTGCTTTCTGAAAGTGACCCGAGTGACCATAGCTTTGATTCTACACATGTTGATAGCCCCCAGGCCTACTACATGCAGTCTCCTGAGCATGGTGAGTCCTATTATAGCGAAGAGACAAACGAACCGAGTTGGGAGTCAGATTACACGAACGTCATGTATGCAAACCCCAACCCTAGGCCTCAACCTAGGCAAGTAAGACCTCCATTCCCAAGAGGACCGTGCTACAGATGCCAAGGAGATCACCTCATTCGTGATTGTCCCTTGCCTCCACCTACACAACCCCAGTCAGTGACAATCCAAGGTTTTTGCCAAGAGTGTGGAAAAGAGCATCTCTTACGAGATTGCCCTAAGAACCCCAATAATATGCCAAAAATCACGCCCATCAACGTTATTGAGTTAGTGGTAGATTCCAGCGGAAGTATTACTTCCACTGCACCCGTACAGGTAGTCACGAGAGCTCAAGCAGTGAAGCAAAACCAAGGGGTAGGCAAGGAAAAGAGCCCAGACACTAGCGATACTGAGAGCCAAAATAAAAAGAGAACAAGAGCTTGGAGAGATAGCCGCGAATGCATGAAAAGGCAATGGGCAAAGAAGATGAGTGAACTTGAGGAAAGTCTACGAGAAACCAAGGCTAAAATCATAGAGATCACATCTCAACCGCACTCTCACACATTCCCACCGCTACCATCCCCATCACCCTCCATCCCTTCACCCTCTAAGACACCCCATGTAACCCACCCACCACCCCAAACAGGATCGGTATTAGCTGATCCCACTCCTGAAGACATAGACATGATGCTTAAAGCATATCAGGCCAGAATCCAAGAAGGGCCAAACGTCACGGATCATGACAAGTGCTATCCTAGAGCTGACCTAGAGATAGAAAGAACCAAACTATGCGCGAAAATGGTCGCATTGGCTCAGACTATGTTTGAAGCCAGTCGCCTTTTCAATTACTCGGGCTCAGCCAAAACACAATTACACTTGGATGGATTCCTAGAAAAGTTAGAGAGGATAATTGCAAGATCTGCCAAGGAAGAAAAAAATCAAGAGGGAGAGAAAGCAAGCAAAAACATGAACCATCCCCCATCGGAAGTTTATGTGGCCAATTCCACTAAACCAGACAACTTCCCCTCCTTAGAAAGAATTGAGAGGCTAATTGCACACTCAGAAAAGGAACCTGCCCCTCAAAGAAAGGAAAGGGCGAGAGAACAAATAAGCAAGCCTCTTCAGGAAGCCCATGTGCCTCCTCAAGAAGCTTATCTTCCCCCCCAAAAGGCACATGAGCCTCCCTCAAAAGCTTGCGTACCTCCACAGGTGGCCTACATTCCTTCTCAGGGAGCGTATGAGCCTGTTCGGAAAAGTAATAGAATAAGTAACCCTCCCCAGGAAGCTTATGAGAACGAGGAGAGAGCCAACGATAGAATAAGCCCTCCTTCCCAGGTTGCTTATGCGCCTAATTCTACGGAGCCAGATACTTCTTCTTCTATGAATCGGTTTGCACCAGACTTCCTACGAGAGATTCAAGAAGACAAATGGGATAACGAAAGTGAAGTCGCCCCTCCCTTTGAACTTGTGGATGATGCACACGACCAATTCCCACAAGACATCCCATCTATTTACGGGGAACATGAGAGTACTCAGTCTCATGAGAGATTGGACTTTGAGTCTAATTCCATACAGGAGCTACCCCACTTCACAGGCCCATGGGAAGCAAAGTCCACATGTATGAGAGCACCCACAGTCATGGTAAGGAACGACGACTCAGTCATACCTAGGAACACAGAGGTAGTGAAGAACACTAACGTGCAGTGTAATCTCAAGTTAGAAGAGCTACTCAAGGTTAGACCTGAATTATGGAAACATGTAGCCAAACAAGTACCAGAGATAGCAAAACCTCGTTCCCAGGTAGGATCCCATAGGACAGTGCCAGAAATTCCCTTGGATAAGATAGGAGATATGTGTGAAGGTGAAGAAGGGAACACCTATCTTCCCATCACCTACCAGGAATACACCACCAAGGCAATTTTGGACTCAGGTGCAGGAGTTGCAATTGCCACTACTTCCCTATGGAAGCATTGGGGCAAGCCAGCACTCAGGCCAACGAGAATGAAATTGCAGATGGCCGATGGTCACATAGAGAAACCCCTAGGATTGCTAGAAGGCATAACTCTCACCACTTGTGGTGTTGAGTTTGAGCATAGCTTTGCTATATGTGACTTCAGCAAAAATCATGCCTATGAGATGATTTTGGGAAGACCATTTATGCGACAATTGCAAGTGGTACAGGATTGGGGAACCAACTCCTTGTATTTGCAACACTTGGGTGTTACGACCAAAGTCAATCTCAAGGATTATTCTCACAGAGATGTCCCTCCTATCCAATGGAATCCCATCCATAGAGCTAAAGATGACACAGAATCGGTGCATTCCATAGGGTCTGGATCCTCATGGATGCATGAAGACACCCACTTATGGATGTGCAAGGTAGCAGTAGAAGAAGAGAAGAGAGAGAAAGCCAGAGAGGTAGGTGCGAAAGAAACCCAGAGATCAATCCAAGACCCAGCCTATGCACCTGTAGTTTTTCCAGACGAAGAATTTGAACCTCACGGTTGGGCAGAAATCTTAGCAACAATGGACGTAGCCATCAATGAAGAACAATGGACACCTCACTGTGATGAGGATGGCTATGACATTTCAGTCTTCTCCATAGAGCCAATCATGGGAGAGGCAGTTCTAGAAGAATGCGAACCTAGCCCTGATGCATATGAGGATGCAAGTGACTCCGATCTAGAGTCAATCATTATGGACCCACCATTTGCATCAGATGAAGAATACTTCCATGAAGTAGAATTTCAACCCCAGAGGCATGGAGAGGTTACAACTAATGTAAGATTAGCAACACATGTGACCCCGAAGGAAGAAGGGAAGAAACGAAAGAAGAGAGAAGCCTCACCAGAAGAGGAAGAATCTTTGTTTGAGGTTCCAGAAAATTTTAAGAAGTATGAGATAGATGACAGGAGAGTCATGATAAGAATGCCTAAACGAGAGGCGCAATCAAGAGAGGCCTATGATAACAAAGAAACCACCAAGAAAATAGTAGTGGCCATAGAAGAAGGAGAGGAGAGATGTACGTATATAGGCCATGACCTGACAGAAGAAGAAGAGCACGAATTGATTGCCCTGCTAAGAGAATACAGAGATGTATTCGCTTGGAGTTACAAGGATTTGAAAGGTGTTGACCCGGACATATGCTAACACACTATCCCCATGACTTCAGACGCTAAACCCTCTAAGCAAAAGCCTTATACATATAACGATAATTATGCTGCTAAGATCAAAGAAGAGATAGATAGATTAGTTGAAGCTGGATTTATCTACGAAATTGAGCACACTGAATGGGTATCCCCCATCGTAGTGGTGCCCAAGAAGAATGGCAAGCTGCGTGTGTGCATTAACTTGAAGAAGGTTAATGCAGCCACAATTCGAGATAACTATCCGCTTCCCATCACAGAACATCTCTTAGAAAGAGTGGCAGGCAAGGAAGTGTACAGCTTCCTTGATGGATTTTCGGGCTACAATCAAGTAGCCATAGCTCCAGAGGATCAGCATAAGACAGCCTTTGCCACAGAATGGGGCATTTTTGCTTTTAGAGTAATGCCATTTGGGCTTACCAATGCACCAGCTACCTTCCAGAGGCTGATGTGCCATGTGTTTAAGGAGTTCCTGAGGAAGAGTTTAGAAGTCTACGTTGATGATCTTTGTGCTCACTCCAACATTAGACAAACCCATATCCCTGAACTCAGACAAATCTTTGACAAATGTAGAGAATATCAAGTCTGCCTGAACCCAGAAAAGTGCGTTTTTATGGTCAGGCAAGGCAAGATTCTAGGACACATAGTGTCAAAGAATGGCATATCTACCGACGAAGAAAAAGTGAGAGCCATAGCAGAGCTACCTAGGCCAAAGAATGTCAAGGAAGTACAAGCTTTCATGGGGCATTGTGGTTATTACCGACGATTTATACACATGTATGCTGTCATTGCAAAGCCCATGTACGGACTTCTGACTAACTTTGAGTGGACTGATGAATGTGAGAATTCCTTCCAGGAGCTTAAACGAAGATTATGTTCAGCACCAATCTTGACCACACCAGATTGGAATAAGCCATTCCATGTTCACGTGGATGCATCCAATTATGCTATTGGATGTGTGCTTGCACAACCTACGGGTGAAGGTAATATGGATCTTCCAATTGCCTATGCCAGTAGACAATTGAATGCGGCTGAACGGAATTATACCACTACGGAGAGAGAAGGCTTAGGCATGGTATATGCAGTTAAGAAATTCAGACACTATTTGCTTGCAAATAAGTTTAAATTTTTTACTGATCATCAGGCATTGTTATACCTCGTAAATAAACCATGCAATACAGGACGATTAGTGAGATGGTTTCTCTTGCTAATGGAATATGATTTTGAAGTTGTGGTAAGGAAAGGTAGGACTCATTTGAGAGCTGATCATCTCTCTAGGCTCACATCGGGAGAAGCCCCACAAGGAGTATCGGATGATCTTCCTGATGCTTACTTGTTTAATTTGGAAGTGGTGCCGCAGTGGGCCAAGCCATTGGTACCAGTATTGACATACGGGCCTAATCATCCAGTGGTAAACACACGGAATAGAGAGGTTGTAAAAGCCCAAAAGTACCACATCATGGCAGGAAGCATGTACAAGCACACAGATCAAGGGATCTTGGCTTGTTGTGTAGAAGAGGATGAGTACGCTAAATGGTTGCAATTAGCACATGTAGGTGCGTTAGAGCAACACCATTCAAAGCAACGAACTTTACAGACTCTAAAGAGATTCGGAGTGCATTGGCCAACTATGGAAGTGGATGTCCAAAAGTTGTGCAAGGAATGCCCAATCTGTTGCACAAAACCACCAGTGGAACACGCCACTCTGTATCAAGTATCCATTGTGCCAGATTGGAGTGAACCACTAGTATCCTTCTTGAGGACAAACACATTCCCCCCAGACATGACGCTGGCTAGGAAAAGGGGTTTAGAACAAGAAGCCCAGGATTACTCACTGATTGGTGATAACCTATACAAGCGTGGTAAAGATGGTTACCTGAGGCTATGTATTCATGAAAGTGAATATCTTAAGATCTTAGAAACTGCTCACCAAGGTGTAGCAGGAGGACACTTTGGACCAGATCGGGTGATCAAGGCCATACTATTTGCGGGCTTCTGGTGGCCTACCCTTCACATGGATGCACATACCTATGTGAAACGGTGTGATGTCTGTCAGAGGACTCAGTATCCTATACGCAAAGATGAGATGCCACTGAAACCTATGATGGGTGGACGCGCATTCTCTAAGTGGGGAATAGACTTCGTAGGTCCTATTAATCCCCCAGCTAAAGGTTCTCATGTGGAATACATCATTGTTGCGACAGATTATCTCACCAAGTGGGTAGAGGTAAAAGCTACGACAAAGAACGATGCTCAAACAACTGCCAAATTCTTGTTTGAGAATGTATTCACGAGATATGGGCTACCTATAGAGCTTGTCAGTGATAGGGGCACTCATTTCTTGAACAAAGTGATTGAAAATCTACTCCAAGAATTCTTGGTAATACACAAGAAGTCTGCTCCCTATCACCCTCAAGCTAATGGACAGGCTGAGAGCACTAATAAAATCTTATGCAATGTACTGACAAAATTAGTGAACACTAAACGCTCTGATTGGGACAAACAGTTACACCATGCTGTTTGGGCATACCGAGTTGCCTACAAAACGGTACTCCAAGCCACTCCCTTTCAGATGGTATTTGGCCAAAACGCTGTGCTACCTTGGACTTCCTGATTCCTACATTAAGAGTAGCACAAGAGCACGAATGGACGGGTCATGAGCTCTCCTCTAGGATCTTTGACCTTGAACGATTAGGAGAAACAAGACTGAGAGCAGCGGCAGGAATATATGCAGCCAAGAAAAGACAGAAGGCATATTTCGATGCCCATGTGAAGGATAAAGGCTTGAAAGCAGGAGATCTAGTCTTAGTCTATACACTGAAACAACACGCGAGGAAGCTAGAAAAGAGAGGCTATGGACCTATGATTATCAATAGGATCTCCACGAGTGGAGCAGTACAATTAGCCACGTTAGAGGGTGAGGTTCTCCCTAACTATATTAGCGGATGCAGAGTCAAGTTGTATCAGGAACCTCTCACAGAGGAAATGCTGAGCCGACTCAACACTGCTAAGAAACGCAAAGAGGAAGAAAAGAGAATCAGAGAAGAAGCTCAAGCAGAAGCTTTAGAACGCATCAGAAGGATGAAATTACGAAGGCAGGGTAGAGAGCAGCCTAGGACAACTGACTATGCAGATCAAGGATATCATATGGCAATGTGTGAAGTCGCAGGAACCAACTCACATAGGATAACTGATCGACGTCCTTTCATAACCTTAGATATAGGACAAGGGAAGAGTGCCAGGACAGTAAGAGCCTTGATTGACTCAGGTGCAGCCACTAGTGCTGTTAGAGCGTATTACTGTCAAGAGTTACAGTTAACTGTCAATCCTGTGGAAGCATATCTCATAGGATTGGGAGGCGTGGAAACCCCTTGCATGGGCGAGGTGGAACTTCCTCTCTACATTCATGATGAGGCTATGACAGTTAAAGTACTAGTGTGTCAAGATGAGGATCTCACTGAACCTCTAGTCTTGGGTCAAGATTGGATCTATGACCAAGCAATTAATTTAAACCTAAGAAGTGGACTTCTCCAGGTTTGGGTCAATCATAGTCGAGTTACAGTAGAATTAGACAAGGGAGCACTCAAGGAACTAGGAAAGGCACAGACTCCTGGTCCTTCCAGGGGTACACATGAAGATGACCATGTTGTTCTTGTTCAAAACCATGTGTTGCAGAGGAATGATATTTGCAAAAAAGGAGTCAAGGATGCAACGGAACTCCCTTCTTTTCCAAAGGCCAGAAGGAGGCAGCAACCAAAGGTGGATCAAAGGCAAAAGAAGTAGAGTACTACATATATCCGAGATCAAAAGTACCTGCGCAGCAGATTGTCCCAGAAAATAAACCAGGTGTGGGTGCGGAAAGGCGAACAACCAGTTGCACCACCGTCAACTCCACGGGCTGAGTTTCTTATTAATAACCAACAACACGACATTAATAAGAAGTCTGGCAGAAGTTCTCCTGCTAGAGTGACCTCTATTTGGGTGCCCAAGAAGTCGATGAAGGCTAGCCCACAATCAAGACAAATTTGGGTGCCTAAGGCTTGCTTGAGGGCACAAGTAGCTACGCCGAGGCCACAACCTAAACAGCATAACGCAGCTACGCATACTGCCAGCATTCACTCGTTCTCATCACACAGAAACACACCAAGGCCCATGAGCATGCATGTAATCAAATGTAAATGGGTCCCTAAAAGGCCTCATTTTCAAACCGAGACACCGATGAAGCTCTCTAGGGTCTCTACGAAACCAAGGGAAAAACCCATCCACTGCATTTGGCAGCTTAAGACCTGTAATAAACCCCCCGACCCCAATTTGTAAATTCACCCCCACTCACTAACTGCATTAGTCTCCTAGAATTACCCAAGCACTAACTACACACACTGTCTTCGTGCACTTACTGACCACTAACTCACCATCTACCTCATGTTAATGATTGTAACGCGGACAACAACGGATTTATTCTGTCCATTACGATGTTAACACATGATTCTATATTCTCACAGAATCAGAAGGCAAGAAGTAAAATGGCAGAAGCGACAGGTTCGGGCTCACAAGTAGGGATACTTACTGCAGGAATTGATGTGGATAGTCTACCTGTGGATGTGCCACCAACTGAACGACCAGCGGAGCTGCAGCACCTTCAGCGACTCCCGGTACCGGATCCACCTACAGGGATCACGGAAAGAGTCCATGCCAATTCTCATTGGTTCAATGGCATGCCAGGTCCATTAGGAGAGGCCAAGTATATCTGGGAGTCTAAGTGCGAGTATGACAGATCATGGGTTTGATTCCAATTCTTCTCCAAGGAGTTTGAGACTTTACAGAACACCGAGGATCTCCAGACCATATGGCAACGAGCAGGGCTGGCAGAATATTTCGAAGCCCCACTACCTAAACCAGATCTCCTCCGATGTTACTATCTGGTCTCCACATTACAAGCTAATGAAGACAAGGACAAACCCGGATCATTTGTGCTTCCCTCCTTGCTGGGCAACAACGAATTGAAGAGGTTTGAACTTACCGTGGAATTGGTAAGCGAAGCTTTGAATATGCACGGCACGCATGTACCCTCAGAAAAGGATGCTCTTGTTCCCACTAACATGAAGGATAGGAAACTATTGAAGCTTAAAGACATGGCAGCACTCACCCCAAATGTGTCCATCCCTCTCCGCATGTGCATGCAACATTTCGCCTTTCCCGGCCAAGACCGATTCACACAACCACACAAGAAGATCTGGTTCGCTCTCTACTTAGCGGAAGCAGGTGCGTTACCCATTAAGCTACCAGTGTGGATTATAGATCAGTTGTATGAAGCAAACAAACGGGCTTCTAGGAAGTTAGTGGTGAACGGATGCTGTGCAATCACACGCATTATTTACCGATGCCTAGCATATGATGTCCCCATTGAACGTGCCTTAACTTGGGCACAATTACAAATGTTTAAAAGGCTCAAGACGTCCACACATCAATCTAAGCGCATGAGGGGTGCGATCCCTTGTGTCCAGACAAGGGAAGTCCTGACTACTCCTGAGGCATCACCACTAAGGGAGGCCACTGTACCTCCCTTTACCATCAGGATACCCAGGTCGGAATCTGACACTACGACACAAGCTACCCCATCGGCTCCTCCTGTTCCACCTGAATTCGAATTTGCTGCCACGGGAGATGCTGAAGGACTGGACCCCCAGGATTTCGAAGCATTCCTACAAAGTACACAATTCTCTGATGTGGAGTTTTATTCAGAGGCAGAGGAGCAGGGCACATCCTCACGAAGAAGAAGAAAGTCTACAGACGGTCGACATGTACATTGGAGTGATGCTCAGCATAGTCAACAACCAGGACACCCAGAAGAAGAAGGTGGGTATGAAGAGGAGACCACTGAAGCCCCAGCCTATACAGCAGAACTCTGAAGGCTGTACTAGATTATGGAAAGAGTGCGATCGCAACAACTACTCACTGAACAGAGTAGCAGAGTACTCATGACTCAGTTGTTGGAAGAAGCGGGAGTGGACTCAGAGTACAGGGAAGGTCTCTTATTGATGGCAGAAACATTTGGGGTAGTAGAAGCAGTGCGCACTGCTATTCAGAGGCCTCCAGTTCAATATGACCCACGAAGGTTCCAGACGCGACCACGATCAGGTAAGAACATCCAGATTCCCATTACAGTTGCAGAAGAGCCAACTACTACATCTGAAACTATCAGGACAACCTCCCAAACAGCTAGCCAACAGCACCCAGTCACCCATGAGGAGTCCACCGAACCACTACCACCCACACCCCCACCATCACCTCCTAGAGCAGAAACAGTGGAAATCACATCGACCACTCAACCCACTGACCCAACCTTCATCTTCCGTACTCCCATCTCTAGTTCCACCCTATTCTCTACCACTGATAATCCAATCTTTGAAGCAAACCCCAACACTACACAATCCGCCGAACCCCTCCTAGAGCCTGCCCTAGGGCAACCATCCCCAACGCCCTCAGCCATGGGTCATCCTGACCCTAGATCCACATTCATGGGCTTCCCTGCTACCACGCAACCCTTTCAGCCCTCCTCAAATTTACGACCTCAACCCCCGACATCCCTCTCTCCATTTCTACAATCTCTCCATGACTTCCTTGCTAGAGCGTTTCAACCAGGGTCTCAACCATTTCCTGTCTTCTCAGCTCCCCACCCCACTTCGCATCTATTCACCACTTCCACACACACCCCACCTACCATCCCAATGTATATGGCAGACCCCACACTCTCACCCACTCCTGAAGGTATGGACATTTCACCACCCACGGCACCTCTCCCCACGGTTTCACCTCCTCCCATTCCCCCTCCACCAATTTCACTCACACACACAACTTCCGTAGACACATCATTCACTGTCTCCCTTCCCCAATTCCCTTCCCCTGCATCTCCCACTGTAAACACCACCCACTCATCTATAGGAAATGCATTGGATACCATGATTGGCTTGTATATCAAATTTAAGGACAGATTACATTCAGCTCCAGCAACAAAACGCACGCCTGCATGAGCACTCAGAGACACTACAGCACCGCCTTGCGGCACTAGAAGAGGAGAATGCTCGCCTCCACACACAGTTCCAAACCCTCCAAGAAGCTCATAACATATTGGAGGTACAATTACAGAATGTAGATCAGGAAGCGGTACAGGTGGTAGAAGGTCACCTACGGACACAGCTGGAACGCAACTCGAAACTTCAGCGAAATATGGCACTACTCAAACGCCATCTTGCGGCTGCTCAGGAAGAGAATAGACGCCTGCAAATACAAAATCAAGAGAACCTGGAAGCGGCTATTGAGAGCACACCGGGGGCACCCATCAGCCCATCCAAGTTTCAAGCAGTGACCCCCGATAATATCAAGATTATATTGGAAGATTATGCCATGCTGCTTGAAGCACATGATAAACTATCGGAGGAACTGGGACAATTGAAGCAGGAACACCAACAAGGACCAACACCCGCCCCTCCAACCACCCCCTCTGCGGCTTCACTTCTCACAGACGCAGAGGCCATAAAAGATCTCCAGAAACAGGTCACAGAATTGCAAACACGCCTACTACAATATGAGAGACCATCTTCCCCTCCAGAGGCTCCCACGGACGAAGAAGTTGTGCAAATCCCTGTGGAACAAACGTTTGACGAAGAATACAATCCGCAACCATTCCCAGGAGGCTAGCAAACAGAAGAAGCGCAGGACACATTCGAGGCACCACGGCCCCCATGGCTACGTCAAGTGGAGGAAATCGGGAGTTCGCACGAAGAGCGCACAATAGTGCAAAATCAGGCCATGAGGGTCATAGAGGAAACTGTGCTACAATCGGCCTACTTTAAGAACCTGTCATCGAGACGACTGATTCTATCATCTGAACTCCAATACAGGCCGTATTATATTATCTTGGCTGATTATAATGCAGAAATACAAAGAGTCACGGGTCAGATTCCTACCTTTGCGACCCAATTTCAACCCGAAGACCTTCCTCCAGAGGTGCAAAAAGGCAAAATTCGTCAACCAACATGGCGGCAGAAACTTCTAGAGACATATCCAGAAATGCTACGCACATGGAACAACGCGCCTTTACACCTCCTGTACAATCCATGCTACGGTCCAGTCCCCCGCCGCAGGTCGTGGAAGGCATTCAATATCAAGGTACAGAACAACGCGCAATGCAAGGAATGGCTGAACTACCCGTACATTGCGCCACCACAGGGACCACCGTCGGTAGCATATATGATGGGAACCATTCGTCACTGGATGCCGCGCTTGAAGCCCATGCAAGATGTAGCAGCGCAAATGATGCTTAAAATCTTAGATATGATGCAAGTAGTCCTGAAGACTTTTAGAAATGCAGCCGCACCACAAGTACGTCTCCCGGGGTTTAGCAATGGAAATTACGACTTGGTGTATGACATGAGCACCACCCCCAGTATTCGTGTGGCTTACGCTTGGCATGCACGCATCAAATACCTCCTTGCCTGCTACAAACAGACTTTCGAAGAAATGTTCAGATCAGGTTTCTGGGAGTATCACTCGGAGATTTTCACACCAAAGCCAACACATCTGCTCCAACTTTTTGCTTGTGAACAAGCAATGTACTCAGAGTACTACACCACCCCACAACCAGAGACCCCTGGTGCAATCAATTGGGATGCATTGGAAGCTGATCTAGCAAGAGGCTTACAGATAGGAGAACATGAACTGGCCACCAATGTCATCCAATATTATATCGACCACCCGAGAGAACAAAGGTCTGTCAGGGGCGACAGACGCTAGGAAGGGGGGAGTGTTGGCATACAAAGCAACAGAGGAGTCATGCACAATACGGCAACAAGGCCAGATCATTTTTTCCCATGGATTATGTACAACTCAAGTGATTTTAATCACTACACAAACATTGTAAATCCCGTTTTTGGTAGATTAGACTCCATTTTGTGCAAGCCGAGGAGTCCTCGAGCTTGAGGAGTATTAGAAGTACCATCGTACCAATTTTCATAATTTTTAGACTTCGTTTGAGCCCTCAAATAAGCCCTGGAACCTAATTTTTAACTAGGCCGGACACTAGGTCTGGACAGGGCCAAAGCTAGTCAAAAACTATAAAAGGAGCTAGAGAGCTCATTTTTGAGGTTGGATTGTAATAGAAACAAACTTGTAAGAGCTTTTGAAAGTAATCTAAAGAACTCCATTGATTCTCTCTCTTTGTCTTGCCGTGTGTGCGCGTGTGTGTGTATGTGTGTGCATGCTTGTGTGCTTCTCACTCACGCACTTGTGCCGCCACTTGCTTGAGGTCTTCATACCATCCTCACGTCTTCCCGGATTGACATTAAAGGAGGTGCTACTCATCACTGAGCTACAATCATCAAGCCCTATTGTACTTAGTCAATAAACCTTGCAATACAGGAAGACTAGTACGATGGTTTTTATTGCTAATGGAATTTGATTTTGAGGTAGTCTTCAAGAAAGGAAACACCCACATAATAGTCGATCACTTATCGAGAATGACACATGGAGAATCACCCATTAGAGTACCCGAGGATTTGCCAGACACGTACCTTTTTAACCTGGAAGTATGTCCCCAATGGGTAGAAAAGTTGATCCCTATACTCACGCATGGACCTAAAGATGGGATCACACCAAACCGAACTCAAGACCTATGGAAGACTAAAAACCTTCATATCATTGCTGGAAGTTTGTATCACCAAGATTCAAGTGGATTACTCTTGAGAGTGAAAAAATATCTAGAACCGTTGACTGAAGAAACAATGTCACGATTAATCAAGGGTAAAAATAGACGCATCGAGGAGGAAAGGATACGAGAAGAAGCGAGACAGGAAGCACTAGAATGAATTAAGAAACGAAAGGAGTGGATGAGAGAGAGAGATGAGAGATATCGACTAGGAGAAGAACTCATCCCAATGGCTAATTTTAGAGCCACTAAAAACCTAGGTCCACAGAGAACACAACCATATTTGAATTTGGGAGCGGGTAAAAACGGAGTACCACTTAGTGGATGCTCTCATTGACACAGGAGCTGCCATAAGTTGTATCAAACTTTCTTTGACTCAGAAACTCAAGGAGGAATTACGTCCATCGATGGCACAGTTGATAGGAATAGGGGGAACAATTACTCAATGTATAGGTGAAATCACCTTACCTCTGCATCTTGGCAACAACACTATGGAACAGAAGCTATTTGTGTGTCATGATCAGGACTTACTCGAAGACGTAGTGTTAGGTCAAGATTGGATATACGAATATGATGTGACCATTCAATTGGCCTTAGGATACATCTCAGCAAAGATAGGACATCGAGAGGTATTCAGCATGCTAGGCGAACGACCAATCAAAATCGAAGAAATAGATCCGAGAGCTCACTCTCATAAACATGATGATGAATGTATGTTCACCAGCACTGTGGAAACGCCTTCCTCTAGTATTTCCTGTGATGATACACAGAATTCTGCCTACACCCCATCTTCTAATCTAGCAAGTCACCAGAGTACCATTCAATCTGGAACCAACCTCAGTGAAGCACCATGCACAAGAGAGACTAGTTCTCAGGATCATCACAAGTTTGTACCTATTAGAATATACCCCATTCCTCACACTAGACAGGCTTGGATAAGGAAGGATCAAGTAGCTGCATATCTTCTACAACAGAAACATCGTCGACATCAGAACAATCTAGCGAAGAAGCAAACAAATGACTTTGGATGCCGAGATCAACAACAAATTGCTAGACGGTGGATTCCAAAGAGAGTAATAGCCGCCTAGTCAGACCGAACACAAATATGGAGTCCCAAGGCATGCGCTCAAAGGACAATCATCATGAAGGAAGAGTCAAGGCTCAAGAATAATCAGTGTGCTCCAAAGGCAAGACAATCAAAGATGAACAGCTGCAGGACAGAGAAGAAGTATACACTTACATCAAAGATTATTCCAAGGTTCAAATCTCAGCAGAAGCAGACGTACAACATGAGAAGACCCACCTTCATCAAAAATGGCGAAAATACAATTTGTCCCAACAGAATGAAGCAGATTTGGATGCCGAAAAGCACGACAAGCTGCATGCATCAAACAAATACCTCAAGTTGCACACATCTAGAGTTACCAGAGTCCAAAGTATGCATGATAGGGCCACATTACAAGGCCACGCATTCGACACAATATTCTTCTGTTTCAAGATAGTGAAGCACATTTCCCTCTTGGAAAATAGGAGAGCACTTGTACATAATTTAAAGAAAATTACTAAAAATTTAATAAGTGTTTCGGCTATGGACTAACTTTTCTGTTTCTTCCTTCAGATAAAAACATAAAAATATATGAAAATTTTGGAAAATCCCAAGTATTACCTTTCTCACACCCACGGGGAAGGGACGACACCAATCACTCGAAGCAATGTCAATCTTATGAAGGACAAATGAAGGAGGGTTTCTGATACTATATGGCCACTAATTCATACTCTATATTGAGTGCAGATGGCATCTACTAATTTCAAAGCTACGCAAGAGGAGGAGGTCCAGCTTCTTCCACTAGAATGCATAACAAAAGCAAGAGGCCATTGGTTTCTGGATGACCAACCAGTGTCAGACCTCGTTTTCATGGCCACCATCAAGATCATGGATAGGGATCACTACTTCCCTATTATGTTGCAAGACTTCAAGACTATAATACAAGGATTACCGCATATAGAGGATGTATGGACACAAGCAGGAATAGATGCATTTCTGAGAATACCTATCTATCTACCAGATTTCCAAAGGTGCACACAAGTGATGAACACACTACAGCCTGCATCAAATAAGGCATCAGTTCCTGAAGCACGAGTATTGGACAAAGTAGGTACCTGGAAAACCATTCAATTCACACATGAGATTATAATCAACAAAGCCTTCAGATGGAATCAAGAAGGGATCACTAATGTCAAAGAGGAATGCCATGATCCTAAAAAGAGGTCCTTTTTGGATATCAACAGGACTAATATTGAAGATGCTGTCCGCCTAGTGCACCAACACTTTTGTTTCCCAAGTATGAATAGATATACTGCACCACAAAAGATTGTCGTACAACTACTCTCGCATGCAATGAGACAAATTGGCAATAAAGTGAATCTGACTCCTTATGTCCAAGACAGATTATTTGAAGCAAAGAAGAAGTGGGGTCAGAAGAAAGTCTCTAAATGGGAGTTTGGCTTTGACATTACTTATATATGAGGCTCTTGAGATGAAAAACTGCCTACGTGAGATGCCAACCTCAGAGGGGTTAGTGCAATATGCCAAATCTGCTACGGTCCCCAAGAAAAAGAAATCAGCTGTCGCTGTTGAAGAAGCAGGAACTAGTTCACAGAAACCCATGAGGGGTACAAAGCGCCTCAGAGAGGAGGAAGCCTAGGCTACACCCCAATCAAAGCGGACACACAGTTTACCAAAGATTCCTATAGTCCAAATGCCAATCACCAAGAGAGATCTCTCTGCTACCCTAGAGGAGACACATCAGTACATGCAAGGGCAGGTGAATCTAAATGTTCAAGGTCATCACTACACACAAGCAAGTCAAAAGCAACAACGGAGTAAAGAAAAGACCCCAAAACAAGCTGCCAAATACAAAGCACTGAGCTTAGATGATTCAAGCTCCAACGAAGAATCTAGTCCTGAGAAAGACACTTTGGACACTGACATACGGACAGAGACTCACGAGGAAGAATGGACGGAGCTTAATCAAATCAAAGTTACGCCAGACAACCAACAGGCAAAGGCGAAGAATATAGAAGATTCCATTGAACCTGAACATGTCATTCAATTAAATGATACGACAAAAATCAGCATCAAAGAAGCTCCAACAACTGTTACATATGCAAAACCATCTATCAAAGAGGAAATACAAACTCCAGTACATGCGGATTCAAACCCACACACAAATCAAGAGTAGATTGTGATTGAGGTGCCCGATGATACACCTCAAGGAAACATTGACCACATAAAGGCTGAGCCACAGATCCAGCTTCAGATTAGGCAGCCCCATGACACTACGTTACACGTGGCACAAGGAAAAGACGTCACAACAGGCAAAGAACCTAGAATTCCTACCACCTGGCTCAATGTGGATGTCACTCAGTTGAAGCCTGTGGTCAAACAAATGATCCAAACGGCTATGGACACACAACAACAGATGATGGATATAGATGCAGATTATGATAAGGCCATGAGGGAAAAGAGTCAATTCCAAATTCATGAGTGAACAATTGTCATCACAACTAATCCAGGCATAAAAAGAGATAACAACCAAAAGCATAGAATTATTGGAGGTAAAAACGCAATGTGACACACTGATGAACCAGCATCACCAACTCCAGGCACAACTCGCAAACCTACAAAAAGTATATGAAGCTAGCGAGGCTGACAAAGAGAGAATGAAAGCTAGAGGCACTTTACTCGAGAAACAATTAAAGGTGTACATGGAAGAGAATGATAACTTACGCAATAGAAATAAAGAACTCATGAAGTCATTATTATATGATCAACCTATTGAACAGCAGGAGATATCCAAAACTAAAGAGAAAGAATTAAGAGATCAGGTGGCACAATACGCAGATTTGCTGAGACAAGAGCAAGAATTGAGAGAAGAATGGGAACGTAAGTACATTCAAGAAACAAATGAACTAAAAAAGTAGTTGAATACAACACATGGGAAACTTGCAGAAGGCTACAGTGAAAATATGGATCACGTAGCAGAAATTGGAAATGAATTGCTTGCGGCCAAAGAAGCACTCAGAGTAGCCATGCAGGAAAGTAAAGAGAAAACTGAACGTATAACGCAATTAGAAATCCAAATCAAACAAAGCGCAACGATCGGGACACCAGTAGAGCCAGCTAAGGAAACTCCTACCGACGAGGTAGAGGTACGTCCTCTATCTCCCCCGATTTATCATTCTCCAAAACATGAGCAGATGGTGGATATACATGATGATCATCCAATGCCATACACTGTAGAAATAAGTCAGAAGGAATGGGCACTAGTGGTGTCCCGGTTGACAGAAAGTTTTGAAAACGAAGTCATTAAGGTAATGAAAGAAGCAAAGATTAGAGGTAAAGACTTGGAAAAGATCATGAAGCCTTTCAACATTCCGTACGGATTATTGAAAGAGAAAACAAAACAATATATAAAGAAGATTACAAAGAAAAGTCCAGATGAGCAGCTAAACTTCAAACATGACACATTCGCTTACACTCAAGAAGAATTTGAAGCTGCACAACCGGTTTGGAGGAGGAAGTTTTTGGAGAAACATCCTACACTAAGGGTGCATTGGCAAGCAACACCTTATTTCTTACAGGTAAACCCTTCCTTTTGTCCTATACCACGCCGAAGAGATACTAGAGAATTTTTGGACCTGCAAAGAAATGGTACCATAAATAAACAGTGGCTAAATTATCCTCTGCTTCCAAGCCCGCCACATAATTATCTACCAACGGAAGATTATATGGTCAAGACCATCCAATTTTGGCTGCAAAATTATGCGGCAGTACCCGACTTAACTGTCAAAATGACAAATAAAATACTCAGTATGATACTTACAGTATTGAAGGTCTTCAAGCATGCGGCCTACACATTTTTGAATTTCATTGGTATTAATCAGGGAACAGACATACTCATTTTTGATCTGTCTGTTATGCCTAGCCGACCTACAATAATGGCCTATTATTCAAGGCTTATGTTTTTGCCAAGCACATATATGCAAACATTCAAAGAAGCGTTTTTTACCGGATTTTTTGAAATTGATTCAGAAGTCGTTTTAAAGATGTCCTCTAATTTGAATGCTAGATTAGTGGCATACGAACTGAGCTTCTTCGCGGACCATAGACAGCCACCCAATGACGGTGTGAAGGCAGAACAATGGAAACAGTTAATGATACATGAAGCCAATTTGCTTAATGAAACAGAGCAGAAAATATATAGAACATATGCCCGTCGCTCGTCAAAGCCTGTCGGGGACGACAGAGTCCAAGAGGGGGGCAGTGTTGAGGGAGAATCAAGCAAGAAGAAGAAAAGAAGAAGACAACGAAAGAAGCTTCACTAGAAAGATCATATTTGAAGACATATCTCTGCAAGAAGCCCCGCAGGGGCGCAACACCCATCTCTGCACAAAGCCCCGCAGGGGCACACACACCAAGGAAAAGCACGCAGCCACATGAGGGTGCTACAACCTCTTGAGCAACAGAAGGTTCAGATCAAGGGTTAAGAGCTACATCCTCATATGTCTACTAATGGCGTGCGTGGAAACCCGAATTAACAGGCAAACCAAATGCATCAGGCCTAGAGGATGTCAAGACAAATATCGAACAGGGCCTTTGAAATGGAACGCCAGTCTAACCGACAGGCAAAACTGACCAAGGGTTGCATGCAGGGAAAAGAAGGTGAACATGCTTAAGTAAAACAGCAGGGTCCGATGTGTGCAACCAGGACAAATCAGAGGACCTCTAAAACGTATTGCCATTCTAATCAGTAGGCAGAACTGACCAAGGGATGCGTGCGATGACAGAGACAAACAAGAAGTAAAGCCTGTCAAGGGACGACAGAGACAAAGAGGGTGAGAGTGTTGCAGAGCTAAAGAGAGCACAAGGCAGATAAAAAGACGGGCCCTAAAATTTTCCGATTTGGACACCCAATTTTTGTATTATAACCATTCTTGTAATATATTTTTCGATGTAAATGCACTAGAGGAGTCCTCTAGATGCATCCCCACAGAAGATTAGAAGCTTACCCATGTAAATTAGTAGGAAATTAGTCTTTTAGTGAATAAAGTGCCGGTCTCTTGTGTGAAAGGACCATTTTTAGGGCACAAGTATATAAGTCAATTTGTGACTCTTTGTAAGGACTTTTGGCCATTGTGAGAATCAAGAGCACAGAAATTCGAAATTGTGTCTTCTTCTCTCTGTATCTTCTTCTTTGTGAGCTTGTGTGCATGTGTATTGCTTGGAAAGAGTGTTAGGAAGTGTTGTCTTTCCATGAAAGTGTTTGTTTGCTGTTGTTAAGGTGTGTACGAAGTGTAGGAAGTGCTGAAGTGTAGGAAGATTTTCCCACGACTCAGTATTTTGCTCATAACTTGAAGTAGGAGTGTCATAATCGAGTGAAACAACTGCTATTGGATGCGTCTTCTTGAGAGCTTCAAAACGCATATGCTATTCACTATATTTGGAGTTTGGAGCTGAGAGAAAAGCTCAATTTACTGTTGGCTGCTGTTCCAAGTATCGTGACACCATAACTGACAGTTGAAGCTTGTTTGGATCAGTCTTTACCTTGTTTGCACTCTTTGAGTAGTTCATTTGCATCAATCATCATTTGAATGCATGTCCTCATACACTCGGCTAGGTTTGTATACTCATCGGATTGATAATTAAAGCGTGAATGCCCACTATATGCACTTGAGGGGGATTAAGGTATAGTCTCTTTCTCCACAAGTCCCTAAGTTGGTTCTTAGGTCAACAATGAGATAGCAGGTTCGGAGACAGTTCATGCTATATTTGTTGTCAAGCAATGATTGCTTGATGAGAACACTATTGGATATCTAGTTTACATATTTTCTTAGGTATTATGGTTCATATTCAGCAAGTTCAAATTTGAAGGAAAGTCAAATTCAGTTTTGAAGAAGACTTTTGAAGAAAAGTTCTGAAGTGCGGGAGTACAAGCTTGAAGCTTGTAATAATTTGCAACTTTGACAGGTTGCAGATCCAGTTCAGTTTGAACCAATATGACATTGCAGGGGGGATTGTTAGAAAACATAGTTTCAATGTCCTCTTGGTCCATTTTTACTCAACAAGTAATAGAATGTATAGCTGTTCTCTCTAGAGCTTCTACATGCAATCGGCGCTAGACGTCTTGGTTAGTTCGCTCACCTCCTAACGTGGTGTCTGGGTTTGAATCCTGACTCCGTCCGAAGTGGCACGAAATGCAATAAGTTTATTTTGATGCAACTTTTCAATAAATCGGATCGTGAAAACGACAGATGCGTTTTAGATGTTTTCTGGATGTTTTCTTTACGATTCCGATCAATTAGCGATCGCGTTTGTTTTTTTTGCTATGAAGCTTTATTGGAAGTGCTTTTCAAAGTCACACAATACTATAAAAGAAGCACATTGGGCTCATTGTATTCATCCTTCACCTAGTTTTCAACACAAGCTTGGAGCTTGGACCTCAATAGAGGTGGTGTTTCGTCTAGCACATGGGGCAGCCATGGGGCTAACTTGAAGCATGTTGAGGAGCAGCTATGGAGTTCTTCTTAATGATTCTTCTTGGAGAAGATGAAGGGTGTGCTCACACTCTAGCTCATGGAGAGGAGGTTATCTCTTGTTCATGGCAAGAAGACTTGGTCATTAGCAGCTTGATGGTGAGGATCGGCCATCTACATGTTGCGGTTGAAGATTCTCTTCTACATGAAGATTTCGGGCTACGTCAAAGACATTGGATGGTGGTTAACATAAGATTTACATAAGTATTCAGGTACATATTCTCTTTATGCACACAGGTACTACTTGAAGTTTATGGAGGCTGTGGCGTTCATATCAGGAGGAGTCCTATTCGGCATAGGTACAAGAGAATCAGTACGTATATGCTTTATGCATATTTTGATGAGGTGTTTGAGAAGGTGTGTTCACATGAGTTTGAGGATTTCCGGCAGCAAACTTGCAAACTTGTTAGCATTCTTTGCTACTTTTTAAGTATGTGATCTATTCACACACGTATCTGACTTAGGGTCTTACATAGCCTAAGGTTAGATGAGGTTTTGTTGATTATTAGTTTCACACTGATCCTTCCTCTTTCAGTCACTCATATTCACTCTTCTATAACCTATAAGGTCACACATCTCATGTATATTCAGATTTCTGCCCATACATCTGAATATGTTTGTTACATTTGTACATTCACTCATTCATCTATTTCTCATCACATAGAGTGGTTGAGAGTTTTGCTCCCACATTGTACATTGAACATTGGTATATATGATACTATGAGTAAGCGATGGCTTACATAACACCTTACACATGTCGTCTATTCTTTCTCTATTTTTATCTCATCATCTGTATGATTAAGTTGTGGTATGCTCATGTTTTGTCAATATTGAAGAATGCTGGAATTAATGTTGTATATACTGGAACTATGGAACCATGGACTTGTGACATGAGCCAAGGGCCTACCTCACTTCCAACAAACCACCTCTAACTCATGATTTTTGAGCCATTTACTTTTCCTTTTACAAAGGTAAATCTTTTGCAACTTACGTAAGAGTGTGATCATATGTGATCAATCACTTAATACAATAAATGAGTGCAATTATAAAAAACTCTTCAATGAGCATCTAAAATACCATCCAAATGGTTTTGATGTAGATCATATTTATCTTAGGCATACTACAAGCTTGGTGTTTCAATAGATATAACTACTCATAACATAATTTCTTTAAGCAAAATCAGATTCAACAAAATTCGACTAAGCAAAATCCGAGTCAACATGAATCTATAACATCTGATTGAGCAGTGTTCTAATAGCTCCCCCTCAAGCTAAGGTATGCTTGGGTCTTCATTCTTTGATAGGATGCATACCTGCCATGGACTTGAACTTGCAATGCTAAATATCAAGATGTGCTTCTTGTATCATCCTTTGCTAATGCTTAATCATCTGAATATATTTTGCTATCCAAATCTGAAGAGTAAGGATATAATATACCTTCATTAAGTGTCCCTTTGTGAAGTATATCTTGAATGTATCTTTTCTGAGTTAGATACATCCATTCATCTGAATAAATTACTTGCATACCTAGGAAATATGTGAGCTCACCAACATCATTGATTTTGAACTCCTCTTGCATAGGTCTTTGGATCCTTTGAATGGAATTCATATCATCACCTGTCACAATAATATCATCTATATATACACATAGATATATAACCTCATTGTAACCTATTTTGATGAATAATGAAGGATCTGAGTTGCTAGATCTAAATCCCTAATCTTGAAGATACCTGACCAACCTGTAATTCCAAGCTCTAGGAGCTTGTCTTAGCCCATATAATGTTTTTTAAAGTCTACAAACATAAGATGTATGATCAGGGTTTTCAAAACCTAAAGGTTGTGAGATGTATAACTCTTCATTTACCCAACCATTCAGAAATTCATTTTTCACATCAAGTTGGAGGAGTCTCCAATTTCTTGCAGCTGCTACACGTATCAAAGTTTTGATTGTAGTCATGTTTGCAACTGGTGAGAATGTTTCTTTATAGTCTACACCATGAGTTTGTGAGCATCCCTTGGCAACTAATCTTGCCTTCTACCTGCAAATTGCTCCATCTAATTTTTTTTGAGTTTATATACCCATCTCTAACCAATTACCTTTTGATTGGGTGGCATTGGAACTAGGTCCCAAGTTTCCATCTCTTTCAAAGCATCTATTTCTTCTTTCATGGGCTTTTCTGAATTAGGGTTTCCCTTTGCCTCTGCATAGGTTGATGGTTCCTTTGAAATTGAGTCCTTTTCCAAATAGATTGAATTCTTTGTAACAAATGTGGAATCACATCCATACCTTTTTGGTTGTCTCTTCTCCCTTGTTGACCTTCTAGGTGCTTGCTTGGAGCATTCTCCATACTCTTTCCTTTTTGCTTTGCCGGAAGAAGCTCAGAGCATTTCGACCCTACCAAATTACATGGGAGAGTACGAAAAAGAATCCATGATCTTCCGTGCACCCACAGTACGAGGAAAAGGAAAGGGAAACTCATATAAAAATTCACACAATCTAACAGAACTTAAAAAGACAAAAGTACAATGCCAATTAACTGTGGAAGAACTACTTCGTGTTAAACCGCAATTATGGAAACAATTAGCAGGTCAACTGGAGTTAGGGTAGGAGAAGAACGAAAAAGGAAGCAAGGGAAATGAAAACCCACCTAAGGTACAAATTCTAGTGGACAAGGTTGGAGAGGTTAGTGAAGGAGATGAAGGTAACACATGTCTACCTGTCACCTACAATGGCTATGTGACCAAAGCCATACTAGACACACGAGTAGGAGTAGGTATTGTCACCAAACAAATTTGGGAGAAATGGGGAAAGCTTGCCTTATGACCCACTCGCATGAAGCTTCAATTAGCAGATGGTCATGTTGAAAAACCATTGGGAATATTAGAAACGATCAAATTAACCACCTGTGGAGTTGAATTTGAGCATACTTTAGCCATCTATCTATTTGGAAAAGAAAATAACTATGAGACGATATTGGGAAGACCCTTCATGAGACAGCTTAGGGTAGTGCAAGATTGGGGACGAGACTCTTTATACCTTCAACATCAAGGAAACACCACCAAAATAAACTTGCATACCTTTGCGTACATAGATGTACCACCACTACAATGGAACCCCATACATAAAGAAGAGGATGATTTAGCTATCCATAGTGCTGGATCAAGCGACCAATCATGGATGCATGAGGATGCCCAATTGTGGATGTGTAAAGAAGCCAAGAGGATAATAAAAAGCAGTTATGGCCAATAGGACACCCTAATTACCAGCCCATAGAAGATCCAATGTATATGCCTCAAATCTTTCGTGATGAAACATTTGAACCGCATGGATGGATGGAAATCTTAGCAACCTTGGATGTATGTGTGAATGAAGAAGTTTTGATGATGAATGAATGTGTGGACAAAGAAGGCTATGACGTAAATTTGTACATGGTTGTCCTTCAAGAAGTAGAAGCAGGGGAAATATTGGAAAAGAAGTGGAAAGAAGAATACTAGAGCATAGAAATTGGAACCGGAATTTGATTCAGAAGAAAGCTACCTAGAAGCCATTTGAACCGAAGATAAGCAAGAAATGACCAAGGTTTTAGCAATAGAAGCAGCACCCATAGCACCAAAGCTGGAGGAAAGTGTGAGTAAGATCGAACCAAGCCCTGATCTTTTTGAGGTTCTGGAGCATTTTAAAAGATATGAAGTAGAAGAGAGAAAAATAGCTATTCAAATGTCTAAGAGAGAGGCAAGAGAAGGAGAAGGTTACAACAACAAGGAACAAACAAAAAAGATCATAGTAACTGTAGAAGAGGGAGAAGAAAGATGTACATACATAGGAAAAGACGTGTCAACCGAGGAGGAAGAAGAATTAATACAATTGATCTGGGAATATGGAGATGTATTTGCTTGGACATATAAGGATCTCAAGGATGTGGAACCCTCTATTTGTTCTCATAGAATACCAATGAAGGCGGAGGCAAAACCATCTAAACAATGCCCTTACACCTATAACGAGGTTTATGCTGCGAAAATAAAAGAGGAAATAGACAAGCTATTAGCAGCTGGGTTCATTTATGAAATAGAACATACTGAATGGGTATCCCCACTAGTGGTTGTGCCTAAGAAGAACAAAAAACTCAGAGTATGCATTAAACTGAAGAAAGTTAATGCAGCCACGATCCGTGATAGCTATCCATTACCTATCACCGACCATCTATTGGAAAGAGTTGCAGGAAAAGAAGTCTATAGCTTCTTAGATGGATTCTCTGGATACAACCAAGCAGCTATTGCTACTGAGGATCAACATAAGACTGCATTCGTGACTGAATGGGGAGTCTATGCTTTCAGAGTGATGCCTTTTGGACTCACTAACGTGCCTGCTACTTTCCAAAGGTTGATGTGTCATGTTTTCAAAGAATTCCTAAAGAAGAGTATGGAAGTGTAAGTAGATGACCTATGTACGTATTCGAATCAAAGGCAAGACCACATTCTGGAACTGTGAAAAATATTTGATAAATGTCGACAATATAGAGTTTGCCTGAACCCTGAGAAGTGTGTCTTCATGGTAAGACAAGGGAAGATCTTAGGACGCATAGTGTCGAGGAACGTAATATCTATAGATGAAGACAAGATCAAGGTTATTTTAGAACTTCCTAGACCGAAGAATGCAAAAGAACTGCAAGCATTTATGGGACATTGTGGATACTACCGTCGATTTATCCACATGTACGACATAATTCCCAACCCCTTATATGGACTTTTGACACAATTTACTTGGATTGATGAACGTGAAAAGGCATTTAGCAAATTAAAAAGGCGACTGAGCACGGGTCCAATTATGAAAACCCTGAATTGGAACAAGCCCTTCCATATTCATGTGGACACTTCAAATTACACAATAGGATGCATCTTAGCTCAGCCGATAGATGAAGGAAAGTTAGATCATCCAATTGCCTATGCGAGTAGACAACTGAACCAAGCCAAGAGAAACTATACAACTACGGAATGAGAGGGATTAGGAATGGTGTATGCAGTAAAGAAATTCAGACACTATCTCCTAGCTAACAAGTTCAAGTTCTTCATAGATCATCAAGCCTTATTGTACTTAGTCAATAAGCCTTGTAACACGGGAAGTCTGGTGAGATGGTTTCTGTTATTGATGGAATTTGATTTTGAAGTAATAGTGAAGAAGGGAAAACCCATGTAAGAGCAAATCATCTTTCTAGGTTAACACATGGAGAACCACCAAGCGGAGTACCAGATGATTTGCCAGACACTTATCGGTTTAATTTGGAGGTGTGTCCAAAGTGGGCAGAAAAGCTAATTCCAATACTCACTCATGGCCCACAACAATCGATTAATAAAGAAAGTAAACAGGAAATTCTACAATCACGTAACTTGCACATTATTGTAGGAAGTGTGTACTATAAAGAATCAAATGGTATATCGTCACAATGTGTAGAAGAGGATGAGCAAAAAAAAACTAATTGAACAAGCACATGTAAACAAATGGAGGACGGACAAAGGGATTCACGAAACTCTAAGAGAATTGAAACGATTAGGAGTATATTGGCCTAAAATGCCTAAAGATGTCCACGAATATATCAGTAATTTCGCAGAATGTCAGGAAACCATACCCGATGATCACACATCCTTAACCTTCTCTACAATAGCACCCAAATGGAGTGAAACATTAGTAAAATTCTTAAAGACGCGAAAACACGAAGAAGGAATCAGTTTAACAAGGAAACAATCCCTAGAGGAAATGAATAAGGATTATGTAATTATGGGAAGACAATTTTTCAAAAGGAGAAAAGACAACCAATTACGTTTATGTGTGCATGAAGGAGAGTACTTACCCATATTAGAGATGGCACATGCAGGTGCTGCAAGAGGTCATTTTTTCGTTGAGAGAACTGTAAAAATGATCCTCTTTGCGGGATTGTGGTGGCCAACTCTACATATGGATGCAGATACCTATGTACGAAGTTGTGAGACATGCCAAAGGGGCAAATACCCGATTCGACGAGATGACATGTCATTGAGATTGATGGTTTGCACTAGATCATTTTCCAAATGGGGTATAGATTTTGTAGGACCCATCAACCCACCAGCCAAAGGATCACATGCCAAATATATAATAGTCGCTAGAGATTATTTGACTAAATGGGTCGAGGCAAAGGCTACTAGAAAGAATGATGCTCAGACCACTGCCAAGTTTCTTTTCGAGCACATTCTCACTCGTTTCGGATTACCAATTGAGATTGTGAGTGACCAAGGAACGCATTTCATTAATGAATTAATAGAGTCTTTAATGAATGAATTCTTGGTGGTCCATAAAAAATTAGCCCCATACCACCCTCAAGCCAATGGTCAAGCGAAAAGTTCCAATAAGGTGTTATGCACAGTATTGACAAAGATAGTCAATAGTGGAAGATCCGACTGGGACAAACAATTTCATCATGCAATTTGGGCCTTCCGAGTCGCTTACAAGACTGCCATTGGAACTTGTTGGTGCAAGTCACAAGCCTACACATTTGGCTTGAAATTCATACACATATGGAGAAGCATAGGAACCAATGCTAGTGGTTAATTACCACTTTACCTTTTGTAAAAGTCACATTTGACTTGGAATCTTTGTAAACACCTACCAAAAGGAACTCGTGGAAAAGTTAGCTTTGATTGATGGAATATCTCCTAGGATGTAGGAGCATGATTATAGAGAGCCAAAAGTTTGAATTCAAATTCAACTTTGTACTCAACCACGATAAAAGTGATCATCAAAAAGTCGCGGGTAGAAGAGTCACATTCTGAGCTTCTCATTATCAATTCTGAGTGTGTGTGAGGTCTATACTCTAGCCCACACCTATCTACACCATTAGGCAATGATCTTCATGCCTATGGCATTGTACACAAGTGTTCATTAATACATATATCTACATTGTTCATTTCTGAGTTCTCTGTCATAGTGTCTATAAGTCTGTCAACTTGTGAAGAGCATATCTCCCTCATTTCTTCACCAAATTCAAATATCTATAGCTTATTGGAACCAGCTCAAAGTCATCTACATGCTATCAAAATTTTAAGGATTTCTATTCAGCCATTTCAGAGAAAAGTTCATCGAGCTGATCACTAGTCAAAGTTTGCAACAATTCTAAAATATCGTGGGTAAAGGTTTACTTACTAAATTGATTTCTCTGAGCATAGTTAATCTTTTTAAGTAATTTCAATTGTAATGGTTAGCGTGATAAGCTAGTCAGATACCCCTAAAAGGATTTTTTCCAATTCATACTGTGCTGGTCATACTGAGCAAAAGATACAGCAGGTGTCTAGTAAAAAATAGAAGGTTTTCTTGAAGACTTGAAGTTCAAAGTTGTCTATTTTGATTCAACTTTTTCATACATCATTTCCAAAGTACATCAGCCATTTTATGGTGTGATTGGAGAGCTAAGAAGGTCCACTTAGCAACTTTGAAGCATCAAAGGGCTGGTACAATGCAGGATTTGGAAGTACCTACTCATTCTCTTGAAGTGTCCATCCATCATTCCCAACAGTGGTATCAGAGCAAGTTAAGGTAAAATGGGAGATGGTTTTCCTTCATTTATTGATAAATTGGATAGGAACAACTATCAAGCATGGTCTCTAAGGATGAACACATACCTACAAGGAAGGATTATTTATGGATACATCTCAGGAGATGAGGAATTGCCCTCATTCAAAACCAGAGGACTACCAACAAAGGAAGAACATGAAAAGCTCAACACATGGTGTGCCAAGGATGCATTAGCAAGGTCTTACTTACTCAACTCCATCTTTGATTTTCTTTTTCCACATATTAGAAACTGTAAGACATCCCAAGAGACTTGGGAAACCCTGTCATCTTATTTCTCTTCCAACACAAGGGCCAGAAAAAACCAAGTGTGGATTGACTTCACCACACTAAGGAAGCAACCTAAGCAGGCTATTTCAGAGTTTGTGACTAAGATTAAAGATGTAGCAGATCAGTTAGCAAGCATAGGAGAAGAGATTGAAGAAGAGCAGATAGTAAGGCAAGTGATCAATGGCATTAAAGCTGATGACAAATGGGAAAGCTTCACCAGTACCATGGACCTTTACATGGACATGCAGATTCCAAACTTGACCACTCTCATGGGGCAATTGTTCACTCATGGGGCAATTGTTCACTCATGAAGCCAAGCTCAACAAGAATGGAGACTCATCCAAAGGTAATAGCTCTTCTACCCTATACACTGATAAAAGTAAGGCTAAAGATAAAGGCAAGAATAAGAAGATAGAGGATGAAGGCACTACCTCCCAAGCCAACTATGCAGGGAGAGGTAGATCATCAAGAGGAAGGGGCGGAGGAGGTAAGCAAGGTAGGGGGAGATCCTATAACTCCTCACCATGCAACATTTTTGGTTTATCAAATCATACTACAGATGAGTGTTTCAGGAATTACAAGAATCAGAGAGGAAGAGGATATCAAAGAGGTGCATACTCACAGTCAAAAGGTAGATTCAACCATCACCAATGCTACAACAACAACTACAACAACTACAAACAACTACAATGGCAACTACCAAGGAGGATTCAAAACTAGAAAGGATTACAACAACTATAATGAAGAGCAAGATGACTCTCTTCTGATCATGAACATGACTTCAAAACTAGGTACAAATGATGACCACCTATCCTACGTTGACTCAGGATGCTCAAATCATGTGGCTGGCAATGTAGCTCTACTCTCTCACCTTGAAGAACCAAAAGGTAAGCATCAAGTACAAACAGGTGATGACACCAAGCACTCAGTAGTTAAAGTTGGAAATGTTAAGACTTGTGATGGAAATCAGAACTTGTTGAGTAGGGTACTATATGTACCAACCATTACAAAAAACTTGATAAGTGTTGGACAGATTGTGGAAAAAGGTTTGCAGGTTAGATTCAATCAATTTGGAGCATTTGTGGAGGATCCAAGGCATGGGTTCAAGAGAATAGCTAAAGGAGAAAAATCAGGTAGACTTTTCACTTTTGAGCTAGAAGATACAAAGAATATTGCACTCTACAATTATAAAGATCAAACTCTTTCAGAGCTTGAGATTTGGCATAAAAGATTAGGGCATGTAGGTGAAAGAACCTTGAAGCAAATATGCAGGGACCAATGTGTGCTTGGGATACCTAATGTATCCAAGCAACATATGATCTACAAGTGTGGTGCTTGTCAGTTTGGAAAGTCTCACAGGTTACCCTTCTCAAGGAAAGGCTACATGCATGAGGACTACCTAGAGCTTGTTCATACAGATGTATGGGGACCAAGCAAAGACCTGTTAAATGTTAAATGTTAAACTTCCAATTTCAGACTCAAAATACTTTCAAGTTCATACGTTTTCGAACCTTTCCTAGCCGTAAATTACCTCTTAGCCACGTGGGTCCTTGGGAGTGGTAGGGGTCTGTTAGACAGAGGCCCTGTACTATTTTCCCAACTTATTACACAATCATAATTACTTCTAGCGTCTTAGCTCCGTGCATCATTCTGAACAACCGATGACTGTTCGTTGTACTGGACTTAGAATTTCTGAACTAATCCTGCTATGATGGTCTGAGCACTAGTCCGGTGACTTGTGTCCAATAGAATAATCTACTTCAGTAAACGAAGATCACCTAATACGTACTTCTTAAGAACAGACAGGTATACCAAACATATATACTGAAATTATACAACTCATCGTATATCAATTACGAGCAACAAATGTCCTGACAACAAGCGAATTGTTACAGGCTTAACAATGACCTACTCGCACTTCAACCGTTACAGATGCTAGTTTTCCTGTGATCGGAATCAACAGTGAATGTAGACTACTGCATCGAACTTGGTCACTTACCAAAATGGTTAACATACGATCAGTTCGGAACTACTTCCATACTTCCTTGTTTAGTATACCACTGACAAGTAACACACTGCACTTATTAACACTCAGAGACACATTCAACCATTACCGAACAGATTCGTAACACAAGATTACTAATTCGCAACTCTGCACTACGGAGTGAATAAACAACTAACCAAGCGCAGAACAGAACAGAAATCAACACAAACAATACTCAGACTTCGTAACAGTGTAATAATAATCTGACAATTAATCAGGCGAACAAACTGGCAATTCCAAGAAAAAAAAACCGTTTCTCACAAGCGTCTCTCTCTCCATTCTCTTTACATTGCTTTATATATCTTTTTCAAGATGCGTGTACCAACTTTTTTTTTGCTCGGATTTTGATAATTCCGGTATATCAGGCGGTCATTACGTCTGTCCCTCTCCGGCGACCGTCTAACACTGGCACGCACGGTGGACTCAAACCCGCAAGTTCCATAAAAATTTTTTCAGAGTTATGTTCAGATTCATTAATGATATTGGGAGCACCCTGTAGATTCTGTAAACTAACAATATTTTCTTCACCACTTTGGTGCGTCTGATTGTTTGTGTCAGTGTTCTGCTCCCGATTCACCTGTGTCTGCACCTGTAACAGTTCTTTTTGCAATTCTTTAATCGTCTGTTTGTATTCTTCAAGCTGATTTTCTTGTCGTTTAATGACTGTCATGAGATCGTTTTCATGGTTGGACAAAAAACAGGACCGCCTTTGATCAATTGGGGAAACAAGTATACTCAGCCATCTTCTACGAAAAAGTTTCCAAGTATCATGTACATGATTATACAATTGTTGTTTCAGTGACTCTATATCTATCTTTGTCATCAATGTGGCATCCAATTCAACGCCTTCATTATTTAATAACTGGGTTTCCATTTCTTGTAAAACTTGTATTCGTGAACGCAAAACTTCATTTTCTGCTTGCAGGTTGGCATTCATGATAGAAAAGCTCATCATTTCGTCTTGTATCTGTTTTTGTATATTTTTCTGCCACTGGTTAAATTCTTGAAAAAACTTTTTAGCGTTAATCAACTCCGCTACTAATTGCCGTTGGTTACTCTGTAACTCCTTCAGTAAGCCTTCTTTGTCGTCCAGTTCATTTTGCATCTGTTTCATCTTTTCTAATAATGAATTGGAATTATTCATATTAGTGAATAATATTTCTTTTTCTTGCTGAATCATTTGTTCTTGTTGACGCAAATAATCAGAAACTTCTTGTAATTTATTTTGCAACCCTGTCACATAATGTGGTGGGAGATTGTCATTCGGCAACTTCCTTGGACTGACAGTTTGTAAGTGGTCTTCCATTCTACGTTTAGTCGACAGCCTAAAAGGCGTTCCTACTGCCTTGTTCTGTTCTCTATTATCTGTGTGAAATAAATTTTCAGACGATGTAGAAATTTGTTCTGCTTCCTCTTGCTCTGCACTGTGTGGATGTCCTGTGTCTAACATGTTATGATCACAGGAACCATCTCAGCTTCTGCTCTTTCACCGACTGCACGAATTTGAATATAGCAGCTAAATATACTGCTATTCTGCTACTGGTTTGGGATCTTCGCTTATCCCCGACAAAGATTTGTGTATAGAGATAGTTATATAGCCAGTGTGTCCAGCTAACTCTACCACCTCCTTCGGCATGTACTAATGGTGAGAAATTTTCTCTAGACATCAAATCAAATTTAACTAAGAAACATAGTCTCTCCAAATACCACTTGAATTGTTCACGGCGATTATATGTGGCATTTTTCATCATGTAATATCTTCTGCGGCCTTCGCAGTTTCCAAATTCTTTTCTCAGATCAGCATTCGAACATTTATGAAAACGTGTATCATCATACAGCGGCAATTTAAATATGGCTGTAACTAACTGTGGTGAAAATTGTACCTGGTTTAAAATGAGGCCTTTTGTTCGTCGCATGCTGTGTAACTGATTCTCTACATCTTCATTACCTGTCCACTGCTCCCATGGTAACTTAGAAAACTGGAGGAGTCCGATCCTCCGTAGCCAGTTCTCATTCCTCCTAGAATGGATGTCGAGCTCTATTTTAAATTCTGTGGAAAATAATATGTTGTTATGCTGAACCTTTAATGTTGCAGAAGTCATTGAGTCATCTTCATCATCCTGTAATGTAGTGTCTGTTGTAGTCACAACACGGTTCTGTGCAGTTGCACGCTTCCTGAGTCGCCATCTTAGTATATCGGATTCATGCATGGTTGTAAGGCTCGCAGAAAAATAATATGTTGAATATTTGTTAACTAGTACCAAAGCTCGAAGAATACTATACTGAAAAATACTATGCTGGGCATACGTATTTTATAAGCACCAGAGCTTGAACTGCCTTTTGCTGGAATGATTATATTTCATTCGGACATGACACTTCATTCCCCTTACCAAAATTGTAGCATAAAAAATCATCATTCTGCATTTTATCCCGTAGATCGATGTTGGACTTAGCAAGTCTTTTACATGTGTGAAAAAGTATCATGAAACAAAACCTTGGTATCATACTCAATTCGAACTCATCATTACATTGCGAAATCGCATGACCGAATTTTACTATTCTTCTATGAGACCTTCGAGGTACATATTCCTGGCTAATCTAAATGTACGAGCTATTTTTTTCTTAAGGGTTTCTAATAATTGCTTCAGAGTGTCGGGTTCTAAAATCTGTGCATCTATTCTGACGGAACTAAGTGCGATGGCTTCAGTAAGCAAAATTTCGGCCTGGGTTTGCAAAAAGGCCTCCTGTAAATAAAAATCATTGGATAATGCAGCGTCCCGGGATGTCTTCATTTCGGTGACTTTCTGCTGCATATCCGTGACTCGATCCTTCTGATTTCGCAATTGGTTGTCGAGTCGCTCGTATTGCTGGTTCTGAAATTCAATCGTTTTGGAATATGCATCTCGTTCTCTTCGAGCATCTGCCAGATCTTTTTGGTATTTTGCTTCCCTGGTTAATTGGCGTCTCAGCATTCTGTTTACCTCGTCCAAACATTCCTGGGCTCTTCGTAGCTCGTCTTGGACTTGTTCTGCTTCTCTATGTTGGTCTTGATTCTTCTGGATGGTTTCCTACAACTGGGCCTTCGTTTCTTCGACCAATTCTTCTAGGGATGAGCTGAGGTTTTCTTTTTCTTGGAGTGCGGTCTTTAATTCCCGGATTTCTTCGTGTGCTGCGTGTAATAGCTGATCTTTGGCGGCAAGCTGCTCTAGTGCTGCATCCCTTTGCTGTATCAAGGCCCGTTGTTCCGAAAACTGCGCTTGGAGGTCTGCTAATTGTGTCTGTAATTGATGATTCTCCGCTTTTACGGCGTCGACTTCTTCTTGGAGTGGGATGATGTCGGCTTCCAGGAGGTCGACTTTGTGCTGTAGGTCTTGCCGAATGGTATTTGCGACCTCACTCAGCTGTACCGGAAGTTGTTGTGAGAGGGTAATGAGCATTTGGCCCATGGCGGCCAGTTCAGAAAAGACCGGAACAGAGGAAAGAAGAAGTGGGTGTTGTGGTGGTGTAGAGGTTTGGGTATGGATTTGGGGGGATGTCGGGGGTGAATAATTGGGGGAGGATGAAGAGGATTCGGAAATTGGCGGCGGGAAAGGGTTGACTGGTGGGGATTGAGGATCAGGGGATGCAGGGTGAGTTACTTGATGGATGGGTTGGTGTTCACCTGTAATGTGGGCGATGGTGGATTCTACGGCCTTCAGTAGGGTGTTGAGTGCGCTGTTGATCACTTGTTGTTCATCTTCTCGTCGTGCTGATGCTTCTTCGGTTGAGACTGGTTCTGTTTCTGTGTGATTCTGTTGGTCGTGGTGGTCGGCCGATGATTCGTTGTGGATGGAAGTGGCTGTGTCGTGGAAGGTCTCTTCTTGTTCTTCGTTTCGGGTGTCTTGATTCTTTCCGGCGGATCCTTGTGCTTCGCTTTCTGAGGAGCTGATCCGAATTCTCTTATTGCGGAAGAGCTGGTTGATCTCCTCATCTTCTTCTTCCTCGTCGTCGAGTGGTTGAACTGATTCTTCGAGCCTAAGTACGGGACCTTGGGGTGGTGGTTGTGCGGCAAGGATGGCTGGGAAAAGGAATGAGATCATATGGGGAAGGCGAGAGCACGGGGTGGTAGCCTTTTGGAGTTGCTTTACTATAGCTACACATTCTTTATGGATTCTAAGGAAAAAATACGAGGCGAAGTTTATGGGTTCTCGGGCAGCTAAATCTAAAGCGGAATAGAATGGGCGTGAGATGCCGTAGGTGCGCTTCTGTAGGTTGAGTATGGCGACTAAGAACTGCAGGGCGGATCGTTCGGGTTCGGGGCGGCAGAGAGTGGCGTATTCGTTGGACGAAGAGCGGGGGAATAGCTCGATCATGCGGGCGGGGGGAATACTAGGGCCATTTTCACGGCCTTGCGGATTGAGGCAGTAGGCTTCAGCGAAGGCTTGGAAGGTGATGACTGTTCGTGAAGGGAGCGAGAGGAAGACCCATTGGCGTTCGGTGGCGGGGGACTGAGCAATGGTGGTGATGATTTGCGTGAAGAAAGGATGGGCTTCTACTGAGTGCCAAGGCAACTCAGCGAAGTTGGCCAACCCTCTACAACGCAGGTATTCACCTACCTCTATAGGGATACCATCACGGAAGGCAGGATAGTTGGCTATCGCTTCCATGGCATTTATTGAGACAGACAATGAACACGGATGCAGAATGCAAGAGGGCTCAGAATACTAACATACAACACAATAGCTTTTTTCGGCGTTGTCGACAGAGTTAAGTAGAAACAACACGGTGGGGAGGAGAAAGGGGTTGGGTATCATTGTGCAGTGCGGGAATAATGCTGGTTTTCATGCAGGCGTGCGTACTCGAGTGACTAGTAAGGGGGCGGCTGGTCACATAAAGATTGTACAAAACACGGCTATTTATAAAAGGCAAAAAGAAGAAAAAAAAGAAAAGATTAAACAAAACGTGGTCCATCGTCGAAAAATTTAATGCGGGCTAGTGGCGTGATGATATGGCCGCAGCTTCGACCCATTAATTACTTTTGGGAGTGGATTTCCAGTCAACGTAGTCAATCGAAAAGTTGCCGGACCGACTTGCTCTGAGATCTTAAAAGGGCCGAACCATCGTAGTTTGAACTTTCCTGCTACTCTATCCGACTTTGCGTTATAGAAGAGTACAAGCTGACCTACCAAAAAGATTGGAGTCTTCAAATATCGATCGTGTGTCTTGGCTTGCCTTAGTTGTACTTCGCGCATGGTTAAAAAGCTGAGCCATCGGTGCTCATCAAGTTCTCTGAGTGCGTCCATTCGTGCTGTCAGCGAATCTTCCGGTAGCATCTTCTGAGTGATTGCTACACGCAGACTTGGGATGACTATTTCCATGGGTGCTATTGCTTCTAAGCCATAAGCTAGTTTGAAAGGTGTCAAACCTGTTGTTACCTTATATATAGTTTGGTATGCCCATAATACTACAGGTAGTAGTTGATCCCATCTTTCCGGTGCTTCCATGATCAGTTTTCGGAGAATATTCAATAGTGATTTGTTTGTACTTTCGGCCAAACCATTGGCGCGAGGGTAATATGGAGAGCTGAGTTTGTGTGTCACCTGGAATGATTGGGTGAGTACCTTCATTAATTGATTTACGAAGTGAGTACCTTGATCTGTCACTAATACGAGTGGTAAGCCAAATCGTGGGAAGACATCATTTAGCAGACATTTTGCTACTACAATCGCTGTAGCAGACCGTAAAGCCCAGGCTTCTGCCCATCTCGTTGCGTAGTCTGTACAGGTTAGTATGTATCTGTTGTTACTGAAGACTGCTGGAGGTGTGATTGGACCGATAAAATCTAATCCCCATTTCTGAAATGGTTCAAGTGGCATAATGGGCTGCAAGGGAAAGAAGTGTCGTTGGAGTGGTTGTCCAGACCTTTGACAGTTATCACAGTTTTTTACAAATTGGGCCACATCTCTATACATAGTTGGCCACCAGAGACCTCCTTGCAGAATCTTCCGGTGAGTCAAATCTGTGGCGAAGTGACCACCAGTAGGGGTCGAGTGAGCCATTGTGATGACCGAGTTAATTTCATGCGGAGGAACACATCGAAGTAAGATTCCAGTGTGATCTACATAATATAGTTCTCCAGCAACTAACCGGAATCAGCGGCTAAAGACTGCAATTTTCCTTCGAACTGCCTTGGCAGTCTTGGATGGAAAGCATCCTTCGGTGAGAAAAGTTAGAATCTGATCATAATATGTAGATGGTGCTTGTGATTCGGCAGTCTCATCGGTCAGTGGCTCAGAACTATAAATCGCTGGAGTCGTGTCATCTATGCCTACCGGAGCTTCACCATAATCTAGACGAGATAAGAAATCTGCTAAGGCATGTGCATTTCCGGGTCGGTGAATGACTTCATAATCAAATTCCTGCAAGAGTAGCACCCATCGTGCTAATCGTCCACCTAAATGCTGCTGTCTTACTAGATAGACGAGGGCAGCATGATCCACATGGAATGTGAATTTCCGGCCTAGTAGATAATGTCTGAACTTTTTGATGGAGTAAATCAAACCTAGACATTCTCTTTCGGTGGTAGAATAGTTCTTTTCTGCAGGTGCAAGCCTTCTGCTCGCGTAATAAACAGGGTGAAACCACTTATGTGTTTGCTGCATCAGAATACTGCCGATCGCAATATCTGAAGCGTCAACAATGGAACGGATTATCCCAGTCCGGTGGTTGTAAGATTGGTGCCTGCGTCAATAAATACTTGAGTCGATCAAATGTGGTTTGGCATTCTTGAGTCCATTCGAACTGTCGGGGAGTTTTTGTGATTAGCCTGTTCAGTGGTACAGCCAGATGAGCAAGCCACCGTAAGTGTCTACCGTGCCACCGTATTTGACCCATAAAACACATTACTTCTTTTGGAGTGGTGGGTGCCGGGGCTTCTAAAATTGCTGAAATCTTATCTGAATCTACTTGGATACCTTGTGCCGATACAATGTGGCCAAGTAACTTGCCACATGAGACCGCAAACACTGATTTGTTTGGGTTCAAGCAGAGTCTATATTCTCTGCATTTCTGAAAGCAGCTCCGTAAATGGAACAGGTGTGCTATCATTTTCCCGAAAATTGAAAAATCATCGAGATATACTTGCATAAATGAAGTCAGATAAGGAGAAAATATTTCTTGCATACATCTTTGAAATGTGATTGGTGCGTTTCTCAATCCAAACCACATTACCGTACAAGCAAAGACACCCCAATTGGTAATGAAGGCAGTTTTTGGTATATCCTCTTCAACCATTCTAACCTGATTGTAACCACTGTATCCATCTAAGAATGAATACATTTCATGTCCTGCTACTCTATCAAGCATGGTATCCAGAAAGGGGATCGGAAAAGGATCCGGTACTGTTGCTGCGTTTAATTTTCGGTAGTCTACACAGATTCGCAGTTGCTTATTTTTCTTTGGCACGATCACAATTGGTGAAATCCATTCAGCATGTTCTACTGGTACGATGAATCCAACTTTTAATAATCTATCAAGTTCGGCTTTTACCTGTGATGCATAATTGGGATTCATCCGGTAGCTGGGCTGCTGTTGCTCTAAGGGTTGCCCATAATTTTTCTCATGCTATGGCATCCTTTAGCCCTCATAAAAATACCTTTTTCCTTGTATCTAGGAGATGTCCATATGAACACTCTCCTAAGCCCCTTTTTGATATTTGCTTTAGACTATGGTATTGAAGCCCTTTCCTTGAACCTCCTTTTTGCACAAGTTCAAATTCCCACGTAGGAAACTCTCCACGCGCCCATTTCTTTAAGAGTGGGTTGTTAGAAAGAATCTAGAGAGATATGACCATGTGCTACTTTTTGACTTTTCCAAATGAGCACATGGGGAATTATGCAGAGCCTATAAATAGAGGCTCACTTCTTGTAAAGGAGGTCCCTTGGCCATGGCCTTGGCCTCCATTTTGGTAATGGAAGAAGGTGTCATTTGCTACTCTCCTGTTTCCTTGTGTGCAAGGCGATGATCTTGGTGTATGGATTTGCATGTGTGTGTGCATGGTTGGGAGGATGTTCCCCTTTGCTCCTTGTGACGTTGGCCATGGTTGCCATTGGTCCATGAGCGTGGGTGAACCTCTTCTCCCATTCTTTGCCCCAACTTGGAGGAACTTCTCACTTCCATGTGAGGCGGTTAGGGTTTGTTGTTCCCCTTTTCTCAACAATTTGGCACCGTTGCCGGGGACGTCGGCCTTTAGCCGTTGGTTTTTCCAAGTTTGCGTGTCCATACTTCGTGAGATGCACACTTGGAGAAGGATGAATACGTGTGGCCTTCGGTTGGCCTAGGGTACCTCTTTTTTTTAATTTTTGAGTAGTTTTAGTTCATTTCTTTGTTTGTTGCATAAAAAACACCCCTTACCCTTCTCTCTTCCTCTCTCACACTTCCACATACACACACTCTGGCATCTCCCCCACCTCTTTCATTTTCTTGAATTTGGTGTTTGCCTTGGGTGAGAGGTTGGGTAGTAGACTCTTTGTTTTCCCTCTCTCTCTCCCATCTCAACGAAAAAAAACAAAATATCAAAACAAAGGAATTAAGAAACATCGGGGCTACCATTCTAAATTTGCGCAAAACTCAAGGCCAGCTCATCTTTCTCTCTCTTCATTAACGCATGGACAGTACATGCATGTGCGAAAGTTAAGTCGGCATAAGCGTCAAGGTGGTGAGGGGGAGGCCCGCATTTCTTTTTCAACTAGGTTCTTGCCAGTTCCATGTCTTCTTTGGCCCTCCTGATCGAGGTTGTGCCCTCCTGCGTCCCTTGCAAGCCGAGCTTGGCTCTCTGTGAAGTGTTGAGCTATGGCTCTCCTTCTTCTTGAAGAACACACTGTCCCAAGCACTCCACTCTCGGGCTGCGCAGGTTTGTCTGCGACTGCACTTAACATCTCAGCCTTTTCCTTGAGGTCGGGGTTGCTCTCAGATTCCCTTGCGGCTGCATGAGCTTCTCCCTCGATCTGGGCGTGTGTGTGTCCATGGTGGGGACGAGCAATCGGGCACCTCCCTTCTTCTTCCGTTATCTCGGGTCGGAATGTTTTTTGTGCTTCCTGTTTGGAAGGATCGCTATGCTGAGGATGAGTTCCCATAAAGCCCCCTCACGGTACTTCTGCTCCGGCTTCCCTTGTCATCTTTGCTAGAATCCAACCAAGAACATATTTGGTCTGATGCTTGCCTACCACTCTGCAATCGTCTGCTTGCCACGGATCAATCCCTAGCCTACTGCTATCAATAACGGGTCATGGGCTTCTCCTTCCCTCGCAACCTCTCTCTAGGACGTGCTGGCAGGCTTTCATTTTTTCTTTGGTGCCCGGGAGTGGAGCTATGGAGGGGTTGAGCTCCATCGTGTTCCCCTCTTGCACTCTCTGATGGGGTCGAGCTCCGTTGAGCTCCCCATCTTCTTCTGCTGATGAGCTTGTACTCAAACAAGCTTCCCATCTTCGCTTCCTATCGCAATCGAGTTCCATCAAATCTCTGTTTGTTGCCACGATTGGGCTCAATTCACCCGTTCTGTGGTGCACCTTTTGCTCATATCCTGCTATTGGGGAACTGCGGTTGAGGTCATGGCACGCGATCGAAGTCTTCACCATGTGTTCTTGGGTTTCCCCTTGTGTTTGTACTGCTAAGACAGAGGTGTTGGTGCACCTTCGAAGTTGCAGTCTGGCTCAGTGAGTGTCCATTTTCAAAGCTCCCTTGTTGTTGGGCCATTTTGTCGGGACTATCCAGCTCTGGACTTCCCAACTCTAGAGGTTCTCGCTATTGCCACGCTTGGGCTTTGTATGGCTGCATTCCTCCAACCTTTTTGGATATGTGTATACAGTTTTACCCTCTTCTCTAAAGGCTGTTCGAAATCCACCAAGATGCGAAAAGAATACTATACACGACTATGTTCATTGTATTTCCTTCTGGCTCCACTTGCATAGTTGTTCCGACTTTTTCTACTTCGAGTAGGGGAAGCATTGTGTCTCAATCACGATTTTGGGTATGCTGTTGGAATGGGTGTATGACTGGGCATAATCTCTTTTGTCTTCAGTTGTTTCGTTCTTCTGTTGTTAAGATACATGAACCATCTCCTGCCCAGACCGATTAGGGGAAGACATCAAGCTTGCACCGCCTGGGGGATAAGAGGAAGGTTGCAGGAGCAATCCCCGTGCTGTTGAAGGAAGCACTCACGCACTCCTCCTATCCCATGATCTCCAACAGGTTTTGATCACAAGTTAAAACTAGAGGGACTTCCCTATTTTGCTGGACGGCCCGATTTCCACTCCAACCAACATGAAGACCTGTGCAACCATGGTTTGCAATACCCCCTCACTATTGAAGATGGCATATGGGATCATTTCTATTTAGGCTCACCGAGGCTGTAATAGACTCTCACAAATATTACTCAACTATAAGTTCTAAAATGTGATGTGATTTCTCTTCAAATCTTTGCAGATACATGGGTTGTACATCACTCCTTGGCTCTCTACGTGAATTTTCCAAAGAGATGGTTGGTTCCTGGTACTCTCCAAGGACCTGCACTTTGTCTTTTGCATGATCTGTGTTACCTTTACTCGGGTTTTTTTTGGTATCAAGCAATTGATAGTCTGACAGAGCTTATCATTGATTGTGTTATGTGTTTTCCACTGGTTAAGTATACTTGAGGTTTGAGATGTGCCCAGGTCACTTTGGAGCCTTGGATAAGGTTGCTTGTAGCGTCATAAACCTTGAAGATTGCTTCTTGAAAGATGTTTTCATTCGGTGTATCTCCTGAAAGGTATACAAACAGATCTGAAAGGTTGGCAGACGATGTTGTCAGTGGGAAGTTTCTTTGACTTATAAGGAAATGGTTTAGACTGCACATAAATTTCTCTACATTGAGCTATATTAACTGTCTTGATTAAATTGTCTTGATTTATGCTCTCTGAGGGTGATGCACTTGAAAGACACATTGCTGGGTCTTTAGTGACTGACCATGTACTTGGCTTTGTGTCTTAGAGTTTTCATTTATCCGTGGCTTAAAGGTAGTCAAGTCTAACTCTTCATGCCTTCCTTTTTGGGACTTAAGTTATTCGGTAATGTATGCCCGTTATGCAAGTGTAAGTTCTTCCCTCATTAGACTATTGATATCTTTGCAGATTTTTTGGGTATGCTTGCAAGATAGGAAAAAACTATATGGAGTGAGGCTTACTCACAACTCTTGCATGGGATCTTTAGAGTGGTGTAGCGATTTAAGCATTAAATGGAGATTCGTGTGCTTAATGGATATGGGTATGTGACACTCCAATTTGAAGGGAGTGTTTTTATGCACATGTCTTGCCTAGAATTGAGTCTATGCAAGGCTCTACTCTAATGATGTCTTGAGTATGGAATGTGTGTGGCTGTTTTGCTTGTGATTTCCATAGGAAAGGTTCTGTTCAATGCTCTCACTCCTCGAATGTTGAAGTTGGCAGGATCTCACAATTACCTTGAGCTTCATGATTCTATTTGTGTTGTTTCTTTGCGTGGGTTTCTGATACTTATTCCCATAAGGTGATCCTTTTCATGTTTGAGAGAGTTAAATCAATGGTTGATACTGTTGTGGTTTTTAATTCCTTTGATGATAGGCTGAAGTGACAACAGTGGTCGTGAATGCCTCTCTTGGGGGTCCCATCCAAGCTTCAAAATCAAGAGGCATTGTTGTAAAAAAGGGCAATTCTGGACAAAGGTCCTCCTGTATGCATTGGACTTTATGCACTGAGGTGTAATCTGTTTGAGAATGCTTGTTCACAAGTACTCTCTATGTTGAGGTCATCATAACCTATGATGCTCTATATCTTCATTCCATATGTTAGGCCCTTCATAACTGTTGATGTATGCTCATTTTGTGAATCCTGCACTCAAAACTTTACTATCACATGCTCATTCCACAACTTGATCAGTTACACAGGCATGTGCACTTAGGGACTCATTTAAAAACTGGAGTACGACGTGAAAAGTAACTTCATCATAGGCACTACTCACACATGCTAATAGCTTGATGATTTTTTTGGTGAAAGTGGTCTGAAGGTTGGTCCTCAAACATTAGTGTTAGGTAGACGTTGGCATACCAGCACTGACTGTAGTTGAGATGTTAAGTTATGTGTGCAGTTTTGAGAACTTAATGTTGTTGCTTGGAACCTTTTTGGCCACGCACATTTGATGCATAAAAAAGTCATCCCCATCCAGTGTATCGATTAGATAACCCATCTATGGGATTTCCGTGACGCTACAAACTTTGATAATCTTTTTACCTTATTGAGAGACTAAGCAACATAACTTACCAATTTTGTTGAAAGTGATTTGATGGTCTACATTTGGTTTTAGTTTTTCACAGGTAATAAAGAACACATCGGGCAAAGCCTAAGGCATTTCCCTGAGATTTGAAGGGGCTTTGAGATCAGAATGCTGCTTGTGAGTGGTGTTCTGTGTGTGTTGCAAAATCACAGACCTGGTGCTCTCAATGACGTGATGACTAGTTCCAATGGGTGGCATGGTGTCTTTAAATGATGGCCACACATCCTGCTATCAGGCTAAGCTAATGGAATTATAATGATCTATGATGATTGCATCATGCCCATAACTATTGTAGGTCTTGAAAGGATCTATTGTACGCTCTATGGAGGATAGGAAATGTTTCTTTTTCATCTTCATTTGCATTGCAAGAAATTGCGTATTACAAACTATGGCATCATGTGGATGAAGTATGTGACTACACTATTCAGGGATTGTGTCCAAACTTCCTACGAAAGGAAATGGTAGTGTCTGTTTCTTATGGTTGCAGGCATTCGGTTGAACTATAGGACCTCTTAGTCTTGCAATAAAAATGATTATGTTTGTAGCATCTACATAAACCTTGAGTTCATGACCTTGGTTTCCTGAATGATGTTTTGTATGACCTAGGATTGGGAAAGTTCAGAAATGGCTGCAGTGCTTGAGGAGTTATCTTTGGATTACTGTTCACTTAAAAGATTACTTTGACTCTAGATGGCCCTTTATAATTGTGTCCAAAAAGGATTCCTCCTGAATTGGGCCACATTAGTTGTACGTTTGTATGCTTAGGCCTTGATCAAATGATATGCTTCTACTATCTTATGCTAATGACTTGGAACTTCAGCATTGATTCTTTTTACTTCCCACAGATGATTTGAAACTGTGCTTTGCAGGAATAGTGCTGGATAAGCTGACTTAATTTCCTGAATGCTTGTAAAAGGATAGGACTCAATGTTGCACTATTGTTTGTTCATTCTATGAGCACATTAAACTCATGAAATTGCAAGACTGACTAGGAGCATAATTTAAATGAGGGTAGGAATGCATGTTAATCATGATATCATATTCATCTCATGCTATGAAACGTGATATGTCACACTCACTTGGAGATAACTGATGTCGGATTGCAGAAATAAGAAGATTTTCAGGAGCTCTTCTCATTAGTAGAGCAAGTTTTAAGTGAAAGATGTCTCTAAAGTGGAAACTAAAAATGAAATTTTGTGGTTGGTTCTTTTCAATATCAGTCTACTTGTTATGTATGTTAAATTTCAGGTATTGGAGCTTTGAAGAGAAGACACAATGGAGGAATGCTGGGCTGACTGCTCCCCAAGGGGATTGTGTCGCTCAGCAATATGGAGTTGCAGACTTGAAGATTGACGACTTGCTGATTCAAAGATTTGCAGCTTTGCACAATTCAGATTTGAACAATTGCAGAGTAGCTGAGCAGAAGACTCAAAACTTGGACCAGTCCAGCAATATATGCGTCTCATTTCTCAGCTTTGTCGAGGGCGACAAAGTCTAGGAGGGGGAGGAGTGTTGCTCTAAGGGTTGCCCATAATTTTTCTCATGCTATGGCATCCTTTAGCCCTCATAAAAATACCTTTTTCCTTGTATCTAGGAGATGTCCATATGAACACTCTCCTAAGCCCCTTTTTGATATTTGCTTTAGACTATGGTATTGAAGCCCTTTCCTTGAACCTCCTTTTTGCACAAGTTCAAATTCCCATGTAGGAAACTCTCCACGCGCCCATTTCTTTAAGAGTGGGTTGTTAGAAAGAATCTAGAGAGATATGACCATGTGCTACTTTTTGACTTTTCCAAATGAGCACATGGGGAATTATGCAGAGCCTATAAATAGAGGCTCACTTCTTGTAAAGGAGGTCCCTTGGCCATGGCCTTGGCCTCCATTTTGGTAATGGAAGAAGGTGTCATTTGCTACTCTCCTGTTTCCTTGTGTGCAAGGCGATGATCTTGGTGTATGGATTTGCATGTGTGTGTGCATGGTTGGGAGGATGTTCCCCTTTGCTCCTTGTGACGTTGGCCATGGTTGCCATTGGTCCATGAGCGTGGGTGAACCTCTTCTCCCATTCTTTGCCCCAACTTGGAGGAACTTCTCACTTCCATGTGAGGCGGTTAGGGTTTGTTGTTCCCCTTTTCTCAACAGCTGCTTATTCGGTTTAGGTTCAGGCTTCAACATGACTCTGTGCTGATAGATGCGCGGATCTAATCCTTTCATATCTTTGTAATCCCATGCAAAGACGTCTGAGAATTTGCGAAGTAGTCGAATCAAATCAGCTTTAAATGTTTCCGGTAAGTTTTGCCTTATCTTTACAGGTCGTGGATGATCTACGTCTCCTAGATTGTACGAGGTCAACTGGTCTTCGAAGACATAAAACTGTTGTGGTTTCTCTGTATCGTCTGTTGACTTGAACAGTGATTGTAATTCGTCGTCATGTGTTGAAACAGTATCTTCCTGCTTAGAATTCTCGGTGATCGGTACAATTGTACAAACTGAAGTACTCCAGTTATCTATCACGGACTGTAGATCAACAGTCCCTAAGGTCATTAAATCAACGTTATTCTTCAGAAATTCCTCTTCTTCATCATCTGATAGTCCATCTAACATGTGGACTGGTTCAGCAAAATATGGTCTAGCGTGTAGTTTGCAAGGTTGTATAGCATCTAATTTTACCACATATCTATGATTGGCATCTTTAAATGTAAGCTCTTGTGCAGACCAGTCCTGTACTACCTTTGCATGCTTCAGCCAGGGTCGACCGAAAAGAAGGTTGTAATCCAAAGTGGATTCTGGCAGATCTAGTATAACAAAGGTCATCTTAAAGGTCGTACATTGTAAAGTGATGGGTACATTTCGTACAAGTCCTACAGGATGGACTCTAGATTGATCTGCCATTCTGACAAAAAATTGAACTGGTTCGATTTTGGTCCATCCTAACCTTTTGCATAATGCTGCGGTCGCAATGTTAACACCAGAGCCTCCATCAATCAATACTTGCGTGATCTTATGCTTCTTATACCATACTGTAATTAAGGGAACTGAATGATCAACTGTAGAATCAGGTTCCGGTTGAACTACTGCTATCGCCGGAATACAAGAAGGTACCGGACTGAACTGTTGCTGGAACTGTTGTCGAATCCCAGGTACTAATGCCAGTAGTTGGCCGAGAGGCAGAGTGATAGATGCCTTGGATAAAATTTCCCAGGCCTGTTGAGATTGTTTGTCCTGCTCCTTTGAACTTGAGGTTTCTGCTGATGCAGAAGTATCTGCTGTTATGTCTACTGCTGATGATGGCTCCGCTGCAGCTTCCTTTTGTTGGGTTCCTTCCTTTGTCGACGAGGCCTGAGTCATCGGAATAGGTTCTGGGAACACTGGTGGTTCTGTTGCGGTCCAGTGACTAGCCTTGTTATACATCCTATGTTGTTCTCGTATCCCTGGTTCGAATATTTCTGCTGCCGACTACAGTTGTTTACCAGATCGGGTCTGGACTGTAGCAGTCTGTGTTTCTACCGGTGTGATTCGTACCATGTTGGCCATTGGGTTTTGCCGCTCCTTCTTCCTTTGATCATACTCAGCTGCATCCTTGCAAAATCTTCTAATGTGCCCAAATTCACCACAAAAATGACAGCGTGGTGGTGGTAAATTGGGATTTTCCTACGGTGGCCCGTTCTGCCAGCGATTTGGATTATAGTTGTTATTCCTCTGTCCTCGGTAATTTCGATATCCTTGCTGCTGGTTGTTTCTCATTTATGGAGGCACATAATGATTGGCTGGCTGCCCTTGTTCCTGGATAATTGCATTGACAGTCGTTGTTCCCTGTACTCTAGCGTTGTATGCGCAGTGTTCGGTGGTGTGTCCGGCAATGTTGCAGATAGCGCAGAATGTCTGATTAAGTGTGCAATTGGTGCTGGTATGTCCTGAATTTTTGCATGTGGTGCAATATACTTGTTTGGTCATATCTTCAGCAACATGTCTGTTTGTTTTTACCCACTCAAGATCTTCTGTAAATCCGCCGACTTTGTTTTCCAGCTGCAGAGTCATTGCGATGACTGCATCAAGTGTCATAGCTCCGACACATCTTATGATCATGATCTGCTTAAGTTGAGGAACCAAGCCATTGATGAACCACTGAGTAATAACATCATCTGGTAAGTTAGCATGAGCCGGTGGTAGCTGCCTTAAGTGTGTTCTGAAAAGGGTAGCATATTCCTGTACAGATTGATTCACTCTCTGTCTGTTATTCTGCAGATAATCAAAAATTTCAGCTGGATTCTTTTTTAACCTGAATCGCTGCAAAAAAGCATCTCGAACTGCTTCGTAGGTGCCGAAATGATTAATATCGTATTCTGTGAGCCACTGGCTGCTTCATTGACAAGTGTAGATTGAAACACAATGGCATTGTAGGCCGGATCCGGTGGATGGTTGAGGACGGCGTAGCTTATCTCGAAAGTGCGTACGTGAGCATCCAGATCATCTCCTGGAAATCCACCAAACTTCGTGTATGTCACTCCTGTTGGAGATGGCCTGTGTTGACATAACTGTTGTTGTTGTTGTTGTTGTCCGTTCATCGTGAATATATTATAACTTCCGTCTGTATTTCTGGTCTGAATATTTGGACTACCGGAATCTATATGGTCTGATGGCACACTTTCCGGTGAAATGAGCTTGCTTACTATACTGCGAATTTCTGTGTCCAATAGCCTTCCTTCTTCCTTGATGTCCAGTGTAGGAGAACTTGCTTCCAAGCACGGCAGTTGGGCTGAAGATTCATCAGAAAGTGCTAATTCGTCACCGAATAACTGAGATTCTCTTACCGAAATATCACCGGGATAAACCGAACTTGTGCCCGAATGCGGTGTCTTTTCGCCTTCGCTGATTTCTTTGCCTAGGGTGTGTCTAATCGTAAGTGAATCTAAATCCTTTTCCAAGAGTGTTAAACTAGCTTCCAACTGCGACTTGGTAGGTTCTGGAATTACTATATCTTCGATAGACTGTGCCGAAATAGTACTGGAATGTACCAGAGATGTAACACGTTCTACCGGAATATGAACGGAATCAGCTTTAACGTTCTGAACTTTCTTGACAACTGGGTCAGTCCTAGTTGTACTTCTACCTTCCAGAGTTGTCTTTAGTACTCCAGACTGATGGTTCTTGGGGTACGTTTCGCCAAACCGAGTAACCGGCATTTATCATTTTCCGTATTAATCGTGGAATATTACTAACGAAACAGTTTGCAACAATCTGGTTCTGTTGCTACTGACAATCAAACAATAATCTGATTCTGACAGATGACTGGCAATCTTGATGCCACTTTCCCACAGACGGCGCCAAATGTTAAATGTTAAATGTTAAACTTCCAATTTCAGACTCAAAATACTTTCAAGTTCATACGTTTCCGAACCTTTCCTAGCCGTAAATTACCTCTTAGCCACGTGGGTCCTTGGGAGTGGTAGGGGTCTGTTAGACAGAGGCCCTGTACTATTTTCCCAACTTATTACACAATCATAATTACTTCTAGCGTCTTAGCTCCGTGCGTCATTCTGAACAACCGATGACTGTTCGTTGTACTGGACTTAGAATTTTTGAACTAATCCTGCTATGATGGTCTGAGCAGTAGTCCGGTGACTTGTGTCCAATAGAATAATCTACTTCAGTAAACGAAGATCACCTAATACGTACTTCTTCAGAACATATAGGTATACCAAACACATATATACTGAAATTATACAACTCATCATATATCAATTACGAGCAACAAATGTCCTGACAACAAGCGAATTGTTACAGGCTTAACAATGACCTACTCGCACTTCAACCGTTACAGATGCTAGTTTTCCTGTGATCGGAATCAGCAGTGAACGTAGACTACTGCATCGAACTTGGTCACTTACCAAAATGGTTAACATGCGATCAGTTCGGAACTACTTCCATACTTCCTTGTTCAGTATACCACTGACAAGTAACGCACTGCACTTATTAACACTCAGAGACACATTCAACCATTACCGAACAGATTCGTAACACAAGATTACTAATTCGCAACTCTGCACTACGGAGTGAATAAACGACTAACCAAGCGCAGAACAGAACAGAAATCAATACAAACAATACTTAGACTTCGTAACAGTGTAATAATAATCTGACAATTAATCAGGCGAACAAACTGGCAATTCCAAGAAAAAAAAACCGTTTCTCACAAGCGTCTCTCTCTCCATTCTCTTTACATTGCTTTATATATCTTTTTCAAGATGCGCGTACCAACTTTTTTTTTGCTCGGATTTTGATAATTCCGGTATATCAGGCGGTCATTACGTCTGTCCCTCTCCGGCGACCGTCTAACAGACCCCTCAATCTCAGGATCAAGGTACTATGTATCTTTTATTGATGATTATAGCAGGTGGACTGTATTGTACTTTATGAAGCACAAAGATGAAGTGTTCAACTGTTTTAAAAAGTATCTTGCACTTGTTGAGAATCATATAGGGAAGAATCTAAAGAGGCTAAGGTCAGATGGAGGAGGTGAGTACTTCTCCAATGAGTTTGAAACATTCTTGCAAGACAGAGGAATCAAGAGAGAAATCACCACAAGGTATACTCCTGAACAGAACGGGGTAGCTGAGAGAAGAAATAGGTTGATTGTTGAAACAACTAGGTCAATGTTAAATGAAAAGAAATTACCTAACTACCTATGGGTAAAGAGTGTATCTACTGCACTTACCTCATAAATAGGTTGCCATCTAAGTCCCTTGATGGGATGACTCCTTATGAAGCATGGCATGGGAAGAGACCCTCACTTGATCATTGCAGGATATTTGGGTGTGTAGCATATGTACACATTCCTTCTCAGATAAGAGGTAAGCTAGACCCTAAGGTTGAGAAGTGTATCTTTATTGGATATGATCTAAATCGAAAGGAGTACAGGTTTTACAACCCTTCAAATAAAGGATTCATGATTAGTAGAGATGTTGTCTTTGATGAAAAAGATTCTTGGTATGAGAATGAATGCAGGAAGTTCAAAATACCCTATGACTTGGAGGAGGAGTTTCCAAGTCTTGCTAAGGAGGAACCTACTCAGAATAAAGACACCACTTCAGATGATGAAGAAATTATCAATCTTGAAGAGTTCAAGGCATGGAAGTCCAAAGGCAAAGTCAAGATGAAGAAACTTGAAGACATACCTGAATCTTCAAATCAATCAATTAGAAGATCACAAAGGGAGAGCAAAAAACCTATCAGATATGGGTATGATACATCTCTTGTTACTAAACATTCTGTTTATCTTGCCAAAGACTTGTCAATTGAAGAACCAGGATCATATGAAGAAGCAAAGACCAAGACAGAATGGAAAGAAGCAATGGATGAGGAGATTGAAGCACTCAAGGAAAGTGACACATGGGAATTAGTACCAAAGAAAGAATCTATGAAGGTAATTGGATCCAGATGGATCTATAAACTTAAAAGAAATTCTGATGGGTCAATCAACAGGTACAAAGGCAGATTGGTGGCCAAGGGTTTTGCACAAACCCAAGGCATTGACTATGAAGAAACATTCTCACCTATGGCCAAGATGCCAACCATCAGGGTGTTGGTGAGTGTGGCTGCATCTAAAAATTGGAACATGTATCAATTGGATGTAAAAAATGCTTTCTTGAATGGATGAATTTCAGAGGAGGTATATATGTCACAACCTCTTGGCTATGAGGATCCAAACAAGGTAACATATGTGTGCAAATTGAATAAATCTCTTTATGGATTGAAGCAGGAACCTAGGGCATGGAATCACAGGTTAACCACATATCTTCAAGACGAAGGTTTTGTCATGAGCAAGGCAGACACTTCTCTATTCATCAAGAGAAGTAATTCAAAGGTAATATACCTATCTGTATATGTTGATGATATCATACTTACAGGTAATGATGTCAATGGAATCAGACAAATCAAGAACCAGATGATGAAGGAGTTCAAGATCAATGATCTTGGTCTACTAAAGTACTTTCTTGGACTTGAGTTAGTCTATACTAACTCTAGAATATATATTGCTCAGAAAAAATACGTACAGGATATGTTGAAGAAGTTTCATTTGCAAGATGCCAAAGTTGCAAGTACTCCAATGGAGGTAAACCTAAAACTAAGTGCCCATGAAGGTGATGAAATTGATGATATTATAGGTTACCAAAGTATAGTTGGAAGCTTGAACTATGCTACCTTAACAAGGATAGATATTGCATACGGAAGTAGTATGCTAAGTCAGTTTATGCACAAGCCAAGGGTACCTCACTTAGAAGCTGCCAAAAGAATTCTAAAGTACATCAAAGGCACTCAACATCATGGTTTGTATTTTCCTTACACATCAGACCTAGACATTAAGATGTATTCAGATGCAGATTGGGCATGCAAGGATGATAGGAGGAGCACTTCTGGATACATTTCATTTGCAGGTGATAAACCAATATCATGGTCTTCAAAGAAGCAACCCATTGTTGCTTTATCTTCAACAGAGGCAGAGTATAGAGGATTGACAAATGCCACCCAAGAAGCCATATGGATCAAGCTATTGTATACAAAATTTGTTTATATACTAGGTCACCATTGATCTTTGGAGATAATACAAGCTCACTTTGCCTTGCAACTAATCCTATCTATCATGCTAGGACCAAGCATATAGAGGTCCATTACCGTTATGTGAGAGAGAAGCTATTAAGCAAGGACATTCAACTAACTTATGTATCAACCAATATGCAGTGTGCAGATTTGTTAACTAAAGCATTGGATGGAACAAAACTTTGCAGGTTCAAATCAATGATTGGATTGCAGGATATACATGAAGAATAAAGAATGAAGACCAAGCCAAAATGTTTGGCTTGAGGGGGAGTTGTTGGTGCAAGTCACAAGCCTACACATTTGGCTTGAAATTTATACACATATGGAGAAGCATAGGAACCAATGCTAGTGGTTAATTACCACTTTACCTTTTGTAAAAGTCACATTTGACTTAGAATCTTTGTAAGCACCTACCAAAAGGAACTCGTGGAAAAGTTAGCTTTGATTGATGGAATATCTCCTAGGATGTAGGAGCATGATTATAGAGAGCCAAAAGTTTGAATTCAAATTCAAACTTTGTACTCAACCATTATACAAGTGATCATCAAAAAGTCACAGGTAGAAGAGTCACATTCCGAGCTTCTCATTATCAATTCTGAGTGTGTGTGAGGTCTATACTCTAGCCCATACCTATCTACACCATTAGGCAATGATCTTCATGCCTATGTCATTGTACACAAGTGTTCATTAATATATATATCTACATTGTTCATTTCTGAGTTCTCTGTCATAGTGTCTATAAGTCTGTCAACTTGTGGAGAGCATATCTCACTCACTTCTTCACCAACTTCAACGATATATAGCTTGTTGGAACAAGCTCAAAGTCATCTACATGCTGTCAAAATTTGAAGGATTTATATTCAGCCATTTCAGAGAAACGTTCATCGAGGTGATCACTGGTCAAAGTCTGCAACAGTCCTAAAATATCAGGGGTAAAGGTTTACTTGCTAAATTGATTTCTCTGAGCATAGTTAATCTTTTTAAGTACTTCCAATTGGAATGGTTAACTTGATAAGCTTATTAGATACCCCTAAAAGGAAGTTTTCCAATTCCTACTGTGTTGGTCATACTGAGCAAAAGATACATCAGGTGTCTAGTAAAAAATAGAAGGTTTTCTTGAAGACTTGAGGTTCAAAGTTGTCTGTTTTGATTCAACTTTTTCATACATCATTTCCAAAGTACATAGGCCATTTTATGGTGTCATTGGAGAGCTAAGAAGGTCCACTTATCAACTCTGAAGCATCAAAGGGCTGGTACAAAGTAGGATTTGGTAGTACCTACTCATTCTCTTGAAGTGTCCATCCATCATTCCCAACAGAACTACCCCATTCAATCTAGTGTACAGACAAAACACAATCTTGTCGATCGATTTTTTAGTGCCCACTTTGAGAGTAGCCCAACAGTATGAATGGATAGGACATGAATTATCAAAACAACTAGACCAAATTGAGAAGCTGCATGAGACGAAAATACAAGCGGTTGCAAGGATTTACGCGGCCAAGAGAAGACAAAAGGCATATTATGATGCACACATAAAAGACAAAGGACTAAAAGAAGGAGATTTAGTTCTGGTCTACACCTTGAAGCAACATGCCAAGAAATTCCAAAAACACGGATATGGACCTCTAATCATCAATAGGATTTCCACTAGTGGCGCAGTTAACCTAGCTACTCTGGATGTAGATATTCTTCCTAACTACATAAGTGGGTGTCGAGTAAAACGATATATGGAGCCATTGACAGATCAAATACTAGCACACCTTGTAGATGTGCAAAATAGGAAGAATGAGGAAGAACGAATCAGAGAAAAAGCACGGCAAGGGGCCTTAGGGCGTATCAAGAGATGGAAAGAGTGGATAAGACAAAGAGATGAACGGTACCTACAAGGAGAATTGCCTATTCCCATGGCTAATTACCAGGTTCATAAGCCCAACACAACCAATGTCTGCATGTCACAGCCGTACTTAAACTTAGGTATTGGAATGATGGATTATCAACTGATAGGCACCTTGATAGATTCAAGAGTAGCACTCAGTTGCATACAAAATACAGTCATCACGGATCTTCAAACGATTACAATTCCCACAAAAGCACATATGATAGGTGTGGGAGGACAATATATAGCATGCATTGGAGAAGCCATAGTATCCCTCCACCTAGGAGATTCAACTATGGAACAATGAGTTCTAGTGTGCAGAGATGAGGATCTAATAGAAAACTTGATCCTAGGACAAGACTGGATCATTGAGAATGAAGTGAGCATCCACCTAGCGCAAGGATACATTTCACACAAAATAGGGCACAAGGAAATCTTTAGTCTATTAGGAGAGAGACCCTCACATATGATGGAGAGTGTTAATCTCCAAAAGAACAACCTACTCTTGAATCTAGAGCACCTCTATATCAAGAGTAAGTCAAAACCTTCACTAAATTATAAGTCCAATCTCCAAATTATCAAATTTGAGAAAATCTGTGAAGAAGATAAAACACAGAAAAGTCTGCTGCAGAATTTCTTCACATTGACTTATCAAACATGTAAAGTTTTTTATGAAACTTTGTATGAATCATCTCCTAGAGATTGCGCATCACCTCCAAGTTGAATTACTTCAAAAGCTTTAGTATAACTTGAGAACTTGACTTCACAAGTTACCTATGTCTGAATCTGCACTTCTGAAAAGTCGATTTAGACACCCCTAACTTCTTAACTTCAATTCTCTCAGTACAAAACCCGTTTAAGTAAATGCTTCTAGCCACGAGTAGATCACCTTCCAACTTAAAGATTAAGTGCTTGCTTGCACAAAACTTTAAACTATGGAGTGAGAACTGACCAAAAGATTAAACTCGAAATTTGCGCCTGTTTTAGAGAACTGTAGACATTCAACACATATGAATGTTCCTACTAACAATTCTCCTAGCCTGTTTACAATTAGACTCTGAAATTCAGGTCACAGGCTCATTAACTAACAACTTAGATATCCTCAAAAGGATTTCACAAATGATCAAACACAGAAGGAGTAGATACGGAAAGATCGGGCGCAATATTTCTTCATTAACTCAGAAAATTACAACTGAGTGATGAGAGCTAACTCAACTAACTTTTCTCTATCTCATGACTTCTAACTTCCTCAATCTTGGCTTCTACATATGCTCTCATACATGCCCCGACTTTTCTCACAGTATTTATAGATAATTTGTACAAGATTCTTACTCAAACAAAGATCTAAGTCACCTATGACTATACTAATGTACATATGTGTACACTTCTCTTATCCTCTGAATATGTCTTTCTTCCAAGCTTCAATGGTTGATCCTTCCTTCACTCTTTAACCTTCCAAGCCTTCAATTGGTGATTGGTCTGCACCAACAGCTCCCCCTCAATCATCAATTGAGGTCTTCATTATCTTCTTTATACCTGCCATGTCTTTGAACCTTTGTAACTTTGGTCCATCCAAGCCTTTTGTAAGCATATCAGCTATCTGATCTTTTGTTGAAGTATGAACTACTTCAATCTCTTTATCCATCACTTTCTCTCTTAGAAAGTGATACTGAATCTCAATGTGTTTGGTCCTGGCATGAAAAACAGGATTAGCAGCTAAATACAATGAACTCATGTTATCTCCATATATAATTGGTACCCCATGCATAATGTCAAGACTCTTCATCAAGGTCTTGAGCCAAATCACTTCCTTTGCAGCTTCAACCATGCATTTATACTCTGCTTCTGTAGAAGATAAAGCAACTGTATGTTGCTTCTTGGAACACCATGAGATAAGTTTATCTCCCACATAACACATATATCCAAATGTAGACCTTCTATCATCTGGATTACCTGCCCAATCTGCATCACTATAAATTTTGATATTTGTATCTGAAGTAAACCCATAATACAAACCTTCATTGAGTGTACCCTTAATGTACCTCAACACCCTTTGTCCTGCAATCCAATGTTCTTTCCTTGGGCAATGCATAAATTGAGACAAAACCCCTACTGCATATGATAAATCAGGTCTAGTTAGAGTAGCATAGATAAGGCTACCAACCAAACTCTGATATTGTCTCATGTCCTTGAATTCTTCACCTCCATACTTACTCAATTTGTGATTCACCTCCATTGGTGTAGGTGCTACCCTGCAATCATCCATTTTAAACTTGATTAACAAGTTCTTCAAATACCTTTCTTGGGTCACAAATACTCCATGTTGAGTATATGTAATCTCCATGCCCAAGAAGTATGATAAGTCTCCCAAGTCACTTATCTTGAACTCCTTTTCCATTTGCCTCTTGAGCCTTTGTATTCCTTCTTCATCTGTACCTGTAAGAATTATATCATCAACATATATGCACATGTATATGAAACCATTTTCACTTGCCTTGACAAGCAAGCTACTGTCTGCTTTAGACACCTGAAAACCAAGTTCTTTTAGGAACTTCACAAGTCTATAGTTCCATGCCCTTGGGGCCTGCTTCAAGCCATACAAAGCTCTCTTGAGCTTGCACACATGATCTGGATACCTTTTATCTCTGAACCCTTGAGGTTGCTCCATAAATACATCATCTGAAATATAACCATTCAAAAAAGCATTTTTCACATCAAGTTGACATAGCTTCCAACCTTTACATGCAGCAATAGCAATAAGTGTCCTTATGGTTGTCATCTTTGCCACAGGATTATAGGTCTCATCATAATCAATACCATATGTCTGAGCAAAGCCTTTGACAACAAGTCTAGCTTTGTATCTAGACACACTTCCATTTGCAAACCTTTTTGTCTTGTAGACCCACTTGCATCCAATAATCTTCTGACTATTTGGTTTTGGAACCAAATCCCAAGTTTGATTTTCCAATAGTGCATCATATTCCTCCTGCATAGCACTCTCCCATTTTTCCTTACCCTTTGTCTCTTCATATGTAGAAGGGTCTTCATCTGTGTTCACCATATAAGCATAATCTTTTGTGGCTAGAAATGAAGTATCATAACTATACCTTGTAGGTTGCCACCTATTTCTTGTTGACCTTCTGAGTTCTCCACTCCTTGAGGTTTCTGGCTCTTCACATTCAGGATCAAATCTTGGTGTCTCTTCCACTTCAACCTGCACTTCATTATTCTCTTGCTCATCAAATATCTGAACTTTTGATTTACCTTTTCTTTGACTCACTTCTTCTTCATCACCTGTATTGATATTAATTGTACCTGCATACCAAGTGCTTTGTTCATCAAATGTAACATCCTTAGAAACCATAAATTGCTTTGTTGATGGACTCCACAATCTATAGCCCATTTGCTTGTCATCATAGCCAATGAAAACATACTTTTCAGCTTTGGGTTCCAATTTGTGTCTTAATTGTGATGGCACATATGCATATGCCACACACCCAAAAACTCTGCAATGATCCAAGGTAGGTCTTTTACCCCACCAAGCCTCATATGGTGTCATACCCTGCAAGGCTTTACATGGTAACCTATTGACCAAGTAAGTGGCTGTATTTACAGCCTCAGCCCACAAATAATTAGGGCAATTTTTCTCCTTCATCATGGATCTTGCAAACTCAACAAGAGTTCTATTTCTCCTTTCTGCAACACCATTTTGTTGAGGAGAGTACCTGCAAGTAATTTCCCTTTTTATACCTGCATTCCATAAGTAATCACTGAACTCATTAGAGAAATACTCTCCCCCTCCATCTGACCTTAGTCTCTTCAACTTATGACCTGTAATTCTTTCTGCATATGCATGATAGTGTTTAAATGTATTAAACACTTCTGACTTATCTTTGATCACATAGATAGTGATCCACCTAGTAGCATCATCAACATAAATCACATAATACCTTGATCCATTTATACTGAAATCTTTTGATGGTCCCCACACATATGTGTGTACCAACTCAAGCTTCTCTGAGTGCATAAAACCATGCTTGGAATAGGAATGTTTATGAGCCTTACCTAATTGACATGCCTCACATTTGTATGTCATATGTTGACCTCCAACATTAGGCAATCCAAGCACTGAACCATTGTTAACCATATCTTTAATACCTCTTTCATTGAAATGTCCAAGCCTCTTGTGCCAAAGATCTAACTCAGAAATCTTATGACCTCCATATGTGAACATAGCATGACCAATGTTGCCTTGAATCTTCAATGTAAATAATCTTCCTTCCTTTTTTCCTGAAACAATCTGTTTATACCCTTGGCTAGGGTCTTCCACATATACTCCATCATTAGTGAACCTTACTTCATATCCCTTTTCAACAATTTGACCTACACTTATCAAATTCTTAGGGATTGTAGGAACATACAAGACCTTACTCAATAAGGTGCTTCCATCCTTGGCCTTCACTGATCCAATTGACTTCACATTGTGCTTTGTGTTGTCACCTGTTTGAACAACATGATTAAAAACTTTACTTTCCAAATCAGTCATCAAAGATATGTTACCACTCAGGTGATTGCTACACCCTGAGTCAATGTAGAAGACTCTTTGATCTTCACTCTGCCTTTCACAAGTTGCATTCATTATCAATGTTGAATCTTCCTTTTGATCTGAAGCATAATTGTAGTAGGTGTTGTTGTATTGTTGACTTTGGAATCCTCTACCTGCATTTCTTCCAAAGTAATTCCTTCCACCTCTACCTCTGTAATTACCTCTTTGATTTCTGCCACCTCTTCCTCTTGAATTATAATTTTGATTGTATCCACCATTATTCTGATTATTATGCCAACAATCATTAGCTAAGTGATTTGTCTTACCACAAATCCAGCAAGCTTTGCCTCCATCTTTGTTGTTCCTGCCTCTTCCTCTACCTTTGCCACCTCCTCTTCCTCTTAGGAAGTTGCCTTGAGTAGTTGTTCCTTCATCTTCACCTGCTTGTTGTTTTCCTTTGCTATTCTTCTTCTTGTCCTTTGAGTACATTGCATGTCCTGTACTCTTGTCACCATCTCCTTTAACATCCTGCTCAAATGTTAGCATATGACCTAACAATTGATTTAAATCAGGAGTGAAATGGTCAAGTGATAGTTCTGTAGACAAAATAAATGGCTTCCATTTGTCATCACCTCTCAACCCTGTAAGGATTTGCCTTACCAATTTATCTTCCTCAATGTCTTCATCAACAGCTCCTAAAGCATCTGCAATATCTTTCATCCTTGTTACATAGTCTGAGATGGATTGAGAGGCCTTCTTCTTGAAGGTAGTAAACTCTGCCCATAAGGATGCCTTCCTTGACTTTGTAGTATTCTGGAAATGCTCCTCCAAAGCATTCCATATGTCAGTAGCACTTTCAAGACCTCTAATATGAGGTAACAAGTAATCATTGACTCCTATATAGATAATGCTCCTAGCTTGAGCATCTTTCTTCATCCAATTTTTCAGATCTGCTAACTCTTCCCTAGTTGGAACACTAGGATCTCTGAACTGTGGCTTCTCTTCTTCTCCTGTGATGTAAGCAATTAAATCTTTGCTCATAAGATGAGCTTCCATCCTCATTGACCATGCAGGATAGTTTTCCCTATCCAATTTCTCTATCTGTAGAGCATCTCCCATCTTGTATCCACCTGTGTATTGAAAACTTCAAGCTTTACAAGCAATGTATGTACCTTTACTTCGAATTAGACTCCTTTTGTCTTTCTTGATGTCAAGTAGTCTTCTCCTCAGGCTTTTGACTCCAAGCTTTCACTTCTTAGTTCTTCAAATGTTGAACTTCTTGAATCTGCAGCAGTCGGGACCTTCCTTTCCTTGATTTTGATGTCTCCTGCTCTGATACCACTGATGGAGAGTGTTAATCTCCAAAAGAACAACCTACTCTTGAATCTAGAGCACCTCTATATCAAGAGTAAGTCAAAACCTTCACTAAATTATAAGTCCAATCTCCAAATTATCAAATTTGAGAAAATCTGTGAAGAAGATAAAACACAGAAAAGTCTGCTGCAGAATTTCTTCACATTGACTTATCAAACATGTAAAGTTTTTTATGAAACTTTGTACGAATCATCTCCTAGAGATTGCGCATCACCTTCAAGTTGAATTACTTCAAAAGCTTTAGTATAACTTGAGAACTTGACTTCACAAGTTACCTATGTCTGAATCTGCACTTCTGAAAAGTCGATTTAGACACCCCTAACTTCTTAACTTCAATTCTCTCAGTACAAAACCCGTTTAAGTAAATGCTTCTAGCCACGAGTAGATCACCTTCCAACTTAAAGATTAAGTGCTTGCTTGCACAAAACTTTAAACTATGGAGTGAGAACTGACCAAAAGATTAAACTCGAAATTTGCGCCTGTTTCAGAGAACTGTAGACATTCAACACATATGAATGTTCCTACTAACAATTCTCCTAGCCTGTTTACAATTAGACTCTGAAATTCAGGTCACACAGGCTCATTAACTAACAACTTAGATATCCTCAAAAGGATTTCACAAATGATCAAACACAGAAGGAGTAGATACGGAAAGATCGGGCGCAATATTTCTTCATTAACTCAGAAAATTACAACTGAGTGATGAGAGCTAACTCAACTAACTTTTCTCTATCTCATGACTTCTAACTTCCTCAATCTTGGCTTCTACATATGCTCTCATACATGCCCCGACTTTTCTCACAGTATTTATAGATAATTTGTACAAGATTCTTACTCAAACAAAGATCTAAGTCACCTATGACTATACTAATGTACATATGTGTACACTTCTCTTATCCTCTGAATATGTCTTTCTTCCAAGCTTCAATGGTTGATCCTTCCTTCACTCTTTAACCTTCCAAGCCTTCAATTGGTGATTGGTCTGCACCAACAACATAGACCAGAATTCATCAGAAGGGCTGAACCATTCGTGCAAGAGCACATAGCAAATGATTCCAGCACAAATCAATCAGAAGCAAAGCCGACAGAAGAAGGGAATTCAAACCCCAATGTATCCAAGGAGAACGTAGATTCATCCTACTTGATTGGTGAACAAAAGGAAACTGAGGAGGACAATACTCTTAAAGTCTTCCATGCAAAAGGGCGATCAATAACCGGGAAATCCACCGTCAACTACTCCCATGTAGGAAACGTTAACTTCAAATGGGTTCGCAAGGATCGAGTGAAGGAATCAGATATTACAACACCAGCACACGTCATTTCTCATAAGGACGCAAAGGTGGGCAAGAATTCTTCTTCACCGAAATCAGAACCAAAACGACTCTTGCAAGTATGGCTTCCTAAGCCTTTAATTGAAGCTCAAAAAACATGGCAGCAAATGTGGATTCCCAAGAAGGTCAGACAAGCGGCCATTCAAGAGATAGACAAGCATGAGGAAACATTATATCGACACAACAGTACCATAAGGACTAGCGAGCTTTGTCACAGATACCCCAAGAGAAGGAACCCCACCACGCGGATAACAACAATTAGCAGAAATACACATGCAACACGACAAAATGAGGAGAAGACAAGACTTAAAACCCCTACTACAAAACGGATCTGGAAATTGAAGCAACAACAAGGAATAGAACACCAGAATCAGGAAGATTTCTTTTGCACTCATGAAGCTTCCAGTGCACCTAAAGTATGCATGATAGGGCCACATTACGAGGCCAGGCATTCGGCACATGAGTTACATAATAGAATTAATGGTGCACATTCTCCAATTGGGGACAGGTCATAGCTTCTACTCCCATAGGAAAGGACCATGTAAATAAATAATTGCCTCGGCTACACTAATCCTTGTTTTCTTTGAGAAGTAAAAAATAAAAAAAGGGATGCGGTAAGAAGTTCTACTAATCAAATATGGGGAACGGAGTGACACAACGCATGAAACATCATGACAACACAGATCACTAAACGACATGTACTCTACAGCAACTAATGCTCTTACATTACGAGTGCAGATGGATTCTGAAGAATCTGAAGCTACCATTCAAGAGGAAGTGTTGGAATTCCGTTTGCAAAGCGTGACTAAAGCGAAAGGTCATTGGTTTAGGGATGATCAACAAGCAGGGGCTTTCCTCTTCCTAGTGACCATCAAAATCATGGATACGGATCGCCAGTTCCCTGTGATGTCCAAAGATTTCAAAGTAGTACATGAGCTCACATCGACTATAGACATCATGAAAAAAGCTAGAATTCACAAGTACTTCGAACTCCCTATATACAGGTCAGATTTCCAGCGCTGCACTCAAGTAATGAATACTCTGCAGCCTGCCCTGCATGATCCATTAGTGCTAGAGGCTAGAGTCATGGATGTAGTTGGTGAATGATTCATAATTCAATTTACCCATGAATTAATGAAGGAAGCTTTTGGATGGGAGAAGGACGGAACTATAGTTTTGAAAGAAGAAAGTTGTGGAGCCAAGACGCGAACATTCAATGACATCAATCGTATTGATATTGAAGATGAAGTGAGGCTTATCCATCCGCATTTTTTCTTTTCAAACATTCACAGGTATATGGCTCCACAAAAGATCGTAGTACAAATACTGTCACACGCCATTAAACAAATTGGAAATCAGGTCAACATGACTCCACATATTCAAGAGCGACTGTTCGAGGCAAAAAAGCAATGGAATCATAAGAAATTTCTGAATGACAGTGTGGCTCTGACTATATTGATATATCATGCCTTGGGCATTAGAGAGTATTTGCGAGAAATGCCATCATCGGAAGCCATGGCTAAATATGTAAAGGTTGCAACTGTCCCTAGGAAAAAGAAGGGAGTAACAACTGTAGAGGAAGCAAAAACTAGTTCACAACCTAAAATGAGAGGTAGAAAAAGAGTAAGAGAAATGATGCAAGCAGAAGCAGAAGTCCCAGCCACCAAAAGGGCACATGTGCTTCCAAAGACAAGAATTGAAGACCATTGACCGATTACCGAAGAGGAATTGACAAAAGCCCTGGAAGACACACATCAATACACTGAAGGTCAAGTAAATCTGTATGTGCAAGGGCACCATTACCATCAGGCCCATCAAGATATGGAGCAAAAAAAGCGGCTGACCAAGGTGCATAGATACAGAGAATTAGGGTTAGTAAATTCAAGCTCATCATCAGATACCCAAGAAGAACCGGACACCTCTTTGTTAAATGTGGACATTCGAATCGAGTCCAAAGATGATGGACAATGGGAGGAGTTAAATGCAATAAACAAGAGTGTGCAAAAGCAAGGCACAAAGGTAAATCAACCGCCCACTAGCCACAACCAAGACAAGGCAAAAAAGGAGGCCTCTCAAGAAAGAATACATGTCATCAAGTTAAATGAAGCTTCCAACCTTCAAATCCAAGAGACTATGCTTACAAGAGAAGGATGTTACATTTCAAGGGAGTGCCACGAAGATCATTAATATAGAAGAAGACAACAAAGAACCGGAAGTACAACTCCAAATTAGACAACCACATAACAAGACTATACATGTGGAACACGAAAAGGACGTACAAACAGGGGAAGCTCCAAGCATTCCAAAAACTTGGTTGAACTTGGACGCTGCTCAGCGTAAGCCAGTGGTGCAACATATGATCAAAACTGCCATGGATACACAACAACTAATGCTTGAGGCTGATGCTGACTATGACAAAGCAATGCAGGAAAAGCATCAACTTCACGAAATGGGTAAGAACCTTTCCGCCCAATTGATTCTAGCACAAGAGAACATAACACATAAAGAGAATGAAGTCCAAGAGGCTAAGCAGCAATGTAAAACACTAGAGATAGAAAATCAGAAATTGAAAGAACAACTACAGGAGTTACTCAAGAAATATGATGCTAGCGAGGCCGAGAAAACACGGATGAATGCAAGAAGCAAAATCTTGGAATCACAAATCAAAATATACATAGAAGAAGCAAAGAGCTTACAGAACAGAAACAAGGAGCTAATGACATCTCTTCTATGTAACCAACCTATAGAAGCTCCTGAAGTGCCAGACAAGGACACAAAGGCATTAGAGGAAAAGTTAGCTAGGTATGAAGATCATCTCAAGCAGGAGCAGGCCCTCATTGTGGAATGGGAGAAGAGGTATATGGATGATACTGCGGCACTAAGGACAAAGTGGAAGACAGCTGAAAATCAATATGTAGCACAATGTAAAGAAGACATTGATCAACTCGCTGTCATAGGAGAAGAACTCCTAAAAAACAAAGAAACAATTTTGAAGGCCAACAAAGAGATTAAGCAAAAAGATGAAATGATAAAGCAACTACAAGAGCAACTAGCACAAAAGACAACAGAGGGGACACCAGTAGTTCCACACTCCACAGCGGCTACTGAGGAGATTGAGGTACATCCTCTCTCTCCCCCCTTACATCATTCGCCGATAAGGGAGGAAACAGAGACCCACTTTGAACGTACTCATCGAGATATTGCAGAACTGAGCCAAAATGAGAGGGCACTACTGGTGTCCCAACTTACAGAAGATTTTGAAGATCAAGTGGTCAAAGTCATGAAGGAAGCGAAGATTGACAGCAAGAATCTGGAACAAATAATGAGACCATTCAACGTACCATATGGTTTACTTAAAGAACAAACAAGGCAATGTTGATATATTTAGGTAGTGATGTGTGTGAACACACTAGGACCACCGGGGCACTTTTTTCCCTCTTTAGGGGGTTTTTTTCCCCCCGGCTTGTATATACGCCTATTGCCCTAATGGGCTACTTATCTTTGTACATTCTCTAGGAATACATTCAGTATTGTGTGTTTGTGCTCCAAGCTTCTTCTTCTTCCTTATGTTGTTCACGTGCTTCCGTAGACGTCTAACTCCAACAATTGGTATCCGAGCAGGTAGTCGCTTCATCTAGGGCACCGTCGACACTCCTCTGTTTGCAGTCTCAGATTCGCATGAAATTTGGTGAGCATACTCAGGGTGTTTTAGAGATCAAAACAGCTTTGCTGTGTGGTGCCGAAATCGCAATCTGAGCTCGTTTCGGCCTCCGGACACATTATCACAGCGCTTGTGTAGGCTATTTTGTCTTTTTGTGCCAAAGGTATATACCAGTTTCTATTCGCCAATATAAGCGTCTCGAAGTTTTCTACACGTCTAGCAGAATTCGTCAGGGCAATTCTGTTCAACTTTTTGAGATACAATCAATTTTTTGCATCAAGGTATTTTAGTCACCGGCCATGGCTGAAAGCAGTGATGTATTCCGTATGTTGGTTGTTGAGGATAAGTTGGATGGTACCAACTACCCATTATGGGCTTATATGATGCGACATGTATTGGTTGCAAAAGGATTGTGGAACATTGTGCAGGGTGTTGAAAGACGTCCTGTTACACCTCTGACTACAGGTACTACAAATACAGGTGTTGGAGCTTATGAAGATGGTGTCGAAGATGATATTCCGCAGATTCGCGATACTCACCAAGTGTCGTAAGTCGTTGACCTCAAGAGTCACGACATCTCAAGAGTGTTGTGTATTGTGATTGATCAAGTATCGTGTGCCATTTTTAGACCCAGTATCATGACACTTCCTAAGGTATCGTGTGTCGAGTGTCATTGGAGATCCAAAGTCGCGATACTTACCAAGTATCGAGTGTCCTTTATTGATCAAGTATCGTGTGTCATGCCAGAGACCTTAAGTGATACCTCAGTCAAGAGATTCCAAATTAAGAAAAAGTACATATAACTCTGCAGATTTTAAAGAGAGCATTGGGAGCTAAGGGCTGTCCAAACTCAATTAGAGCTCTTAAGTGAAGGAACTTAAGATCGGGAAGAATCCTAGGAATTCGAAGAAGTGTAGTCTCATCTGTAGGAAGTGTAGCTGAGCCGAATATTCATTCCCATTATTCCAAAACCTTGAGTGAGTCTGAAGAGGAGACCATTATGGCCTCAGAAGACATGCATAGTTCTATACCAATAGCCGGCCTAATGTCTATCATTCAGGGAGAGTACCAAACCTCTTTAGAATATGTGAGCACCAATCAAAGCAACTTACCCATCTACATAGATTGATTAAACAGATTAGTGGCAAGGCTAAAGAAAGTTGGAGATGCTCACATAGTGCCTAGACCAGCAATCAAGTATGTGGAAGGATTCTACATTGATAAAAAGGGAATTATGTATGCAGTCACTGAACACCCAGAGAGCATCGATGAACAAAGGGAGGAAGATAATGGCCAACACCGTAACGAAGAGGAACAAGAAGAGAAGGTGTCTACCCCTAGAGGGAAGTCCATGGTAATTAGGGTTTGGAGAGGGGACCTAATTCCCCAAGATGATTCCTTGATGGATGTCTATTTGGTGAATGGAATGGAGTATTTACTTAGAACCAACTCTTCATTATGGGAAGAAGCAACCAATCTAGCCACCATTTGTGAGTTACAACATCCCAAAAACCCCACTCAAATTACATATTTGGACAAGACTTAGAGAAGATACTTTGGACAAGAATCAGAGAAGATACTGGCCTTTGACTGAATTGGAGAGAGCTAGGCTGAAATATCAAAACATTGATTTATTCCCGCCTAGACATCAAGCCACTACTTCTCAAAACCCCCACGACACTCACCTACATGTATCTTATCAGCATTCAGGACAGACACAATAACATAGCATTCTAGGGAGATCCCAAGTTCAGTTTGCTACACTTGGTAATAATCCTAATTATCGACCTCCTACAAATGCAAAACCATGAAATAGAATCCCTATTGATGAGAGACCACCGATAGGAAGAGAAGTAGGCATACCAATAGGACGACCAGTTCTCCCAGTAATACCAAGACCATCCGAACCTAGAAGAAGAATGAGACCCATTCAAGTTGCCAAATGCATGAGGAGTCACTATGATGGCTCTAGTGAACCATACAACCATATTGCTAAATTCAAGCAAGTAATAAGAGCTGAACAAGTAGAAGAATTCTTGATCCAATATGAATCATTTGGCCTAACCCTTATTGATACTGCCCTAGCATGGTTCCAACCTTTAGATCCTAATAATTCTCAAAACATGGAACAAGTGTATCAGGAATTGATTAAGGAATTCACCAAGATTGGAATCAAGAACAACTCTTCATCATTAATCCATAGTTTTAAACAGGCTCCTATGGAATCAGTGAGATTAGTAGCGAGACGATTCAAGCAATACGTGGATAGATGTCCTGTAGAAGAGAGGCCCACTCAAAACAAAATGGTCTCATTAGTTTTGGAAGGATTAGTGAATGGGTCATTAAGATTATTAGTATATGTGAAGAGAGTCCAAAATTTGCAAGAATTTATGAAAGAGTGTATCAACCTAGAGGACAATCTGGCAGAAGACTTGAAAATATCTCAAGGCAGTGTTAAGAGTGAGGATAGTGTCAGCAATACTTCAAATCCTAGGAAGGATCAGTTCTGGCCGATCCAACGCCAAAAGAGTTATCCATGTGGATTGAGGCATATCAAGCATGAATAAAACCAGGCCCAACCATTGAACAACACAAAAGGGAATACCCAAGAGGTGACTTAGAGAAAGAAAAATTGGAGATTTGTAAGAAGTTGATTGAAGTGGCTCAGCAAACCTTAGAAAAACATGTCCAGCCCCTACCCAGCACAAGAATCCCCGAAAAAGAATTTCAGGAATATGTAGCGCCGGTCATTCTAGGGAAGGGAAGAAAAGAGGGAACCATGGAGAAAGTAAAAAAGAAGGATCGGTTATCCTTGAAGTGGACACGGAATGGCCTAGTGATTTGTGGGCAAGAGTTTAAGAAGATAAATGGAAGAAAACAGAAGGAATTGAACCTCCTTTTGAGGAGTTAGAAGCGAGAGGCGAGCTTGAAGTGTCAATGCATGAATTAAACTCAGAAGGATTATTGCAACTTTACAACAACAAAGATGACAAAGATAGTGTGAGTGTATTGCCAAACTATATGGGAGAATATGAACATAACTCTGAATTATATCGTATTCCCTCAGTGAGAAGAAAGGAGCAGAACCCATCAGTTCAAACCTCTAACATAATACAACATCTTAAAAAAATAAAAATACCTTGTACTTTGACTTTGGAAGAACTCTTAAAAGTGAAGCCTCAGTTGAGAGAGAAGCTCACCATCCACTTACAGACAAAGTCAGACAAAATCGAGATGCAAGATGAACTAGCCACAGTTAAAATCCCAGTCGATAAGGTTGGAGATTTCAGTGAAGGAGATGAAGGAAACACATGCCTCCCTATCACTTACAGCGGTTATACCACTAAAGCCATATTCGATTCAGGAGTTGCAATAGAAACTTTTACCAAGGAAATATGGGAGAAATGGGGAAAACCAGCTTTACTACCTACCAGAATGAAGATTCAAATGGCAGATGAGCACACAAAACGACCCCTAGGCTTATTGGAAAAATCAGTATTTATCACTTGCGGAGTCGAATTCGAGCACACCTTAGCAATCTATCAATTCAAAAAGGCTAGCAATTATGAGATGATGCTTGGAAGGCCTTTCATGAGACAGCTCAAGGTAGTGCAAGACTGCGGAAAAGGTGCAGTATACTTGCAGCATGGGGGAACCACAACTAGAATAAACATCCATACTTATACATATCAAGATGTCCCCCCTCTGCAATGGAACCTGATACATAAGGAAGACAACAATCTATCGATTCATAGTATAGGTTCGAGTAGCCAAACATGGATGAATGAAGATACTCACCTATGGATGTACCAGGCAGCTAAAAGGGAAGAACAAAGGAGGCAAGGATGGAAGATAAGACAACAAGTATCTAGACCTATAGAAGATCCTGCTTACATGCCTCAAATATTTTTAGATGAAGAATTCGAAGCCCATGGTTGGATGAAGATTTTAGCCACTCTTGATGTGTGCATAAATGAAGAAGTAATAACCATGAATGAATGCATCGATGAGGAAGGATATGACATAAGCTTATACATGGTCATCCTCCAAGAAGCAGATGAAGGAGAGGTAATTGAAAAAGAATGGAAGGAAGATTATGAGAGCATAGAAATGGAATTGGAACCTATTAAGGAAGCAAAGGAGAATCAGGAAGTAAGCACCGTGACTAATGGGTCAAATCAAGGAATAACACAAAGGGAAGAAAATGAACCAGATAGTCAAAATGAAAAAGAAGAAAACATACCTCAAGACCAATTTGAGGTACCCAAGCACTTCACAAAATATGAGGTAGAGGAGAGGAAGATTGCTATTCAGATGCCAAAACAGGAAGCGTGACCAGGAATAGCATACGACAATAAAGAGCAGACCAAGAAGATAGTAGTAGCTATGAGGGAAGGAGAAGAGAGATGCACTTTTATAGGACAAGATGTCTCGTTTGAGGAAGAACAAGCGTTAATACAACTCATAAGAGAATATAGAGATGGCTTTGCATGGACACATAAGGATTTAAAAGGTGTAGATCCTTCTATTTGCACCCATAGAATCCCTATGATGACATAAGCCAAGCCCTCCAAACAAAGACCATACACTTATAATGATGTTTATTCGGCAAAGATTAAGGAAGAGATAGTTAAGTTATTGGATGTGGACTTCATTTATGAAATTGAACACTTGGAATGGGTGTCACCTTTAGTGGTAGTGCCGAAAAAAATGGCAAATTAAGGGTGTGCATTAACCTAAGAAAAGTGAACGCTGCCACCATACACGATACTTACCCATTACCAATCATAGATCACCTGTTGGAAAGGGTTGCAGGTAAGGAAGTCTATAGCTTCCTTGACGGCTTCTCAGGATATAATCAGGTAGCCATTGCTCCTGAAGACCAACATAAGACAACCTTTGTAACAGAATGGGGAGTCTATGCATTTAGGGTTATGCCTTTTGGTCTAACTAATGCCCCAACCACTTTCCAAAGATTGATGTGTCATGTGTTCAAGGAATTTTTGAGAAAAAGTATGGAGGTATATGTGGAAGATTTATGTACATATTCATCCATGCGATTAGAACATATTCCAAAACTAAGAAAATATTTGTCAAATGTCATTAGTATAGAGTATGCCTTAATCCAGAAAAATGTGTCCTCATGGTTCGACAGGGGAAGATATTAGGACACATTGTCTCTAAGAATGGAATTTCCACGGATGAAGACAAAATCAAAGTGATTTTGGATTTGCCAAGACCAAAGACCACCAAGGAAGTGCAAGCATTTATGGGACATTGTGGATACTATCGTAGATTCATTTACATGTATGCCACAATCGCTAGGCCCCTTTATGGATTATTGACTCAGTTTACATCGACAAAAGAATGCAAAAGGGCTTTCAACAAATTGAAGAGTCGCTTGAGTTGAGCACCAATTCTAAGAGTACCGGATTGGAATAGACCATTTCATATTCATGTAGATGCCTCCAAGTTTGCCATTGGTTGCATCTTAGCACAACCAGCAGACACAGAAAAACTAGACTATCCTATAGTTTATGCTAGTAGACAATTAAACCAAGCCGAGCAAAATTATACCACTACGGAGTGAGAAGGATTAGGAATGGTATATGCTGTAAAGAAATTTAGACATTGCTTGTTGGCAAACAAATTCAAATTCTTCATTGATCATCAAGCCTTACTATACCTAGTCAATAAACCTTGCAATACTCGACGACTAGTTCGATGGTTTCTATTGTTAATGGAATTTGATTTTGAAGTAGTAGTCAAGAAAGGGAATACGCACATCTGTCCAGATCACCTATCGACAATGACACATGGAGAACCTCCCACCGGAGTGCTAGATGATCTACCGGATACTTATCTTTTCAACCTAGAAGTATGTCCACAATGGGCAAAAAAATTAATTCCCATACTCATGCATAGACCTGAACATCGCATCAATTTAAACAACAGCCAGGAGCTATGGAAGACTAAAGAAATCCTACTGACGAGGTAGAGGTATGTCCTCTATCTCCCCCGATCTATCATTCACCAGTAAAAGAACAGACGGCAAAACCTTGTGATGATTATCCCATGCCGTATACTGTAGAAATAGGTCAGAAGGAACGGGAACTATTGGTGTCCCGGTTGAAAGAAAATTTTGAAAATGAACTAATCAAAGTTATGAAGGAGGCCAAGATGAAAGGCAAAGACTTGGATCATATCATAAAGCCATTCAACATACCTTATAGGCTATTGAAAGAGCCGATGTCACAATAAAGATGACCAATAAAATCCTCAACATGATACTAACAATACTCAAACTTTTTAAGCATGCAGCATATACATTTTTCAATTTCATCGGCATTAACCAAGGCATCGATATTCTCATTTTTTATCTATCGGTTATGCCTAGTCGCCCTATAATTATGGCTTACTACTCCAGACTTATGTTTTTGTTGAGCCCCTACATGCAAACTTTTGAGGAAGCATTTTTTACAGGATTTTTTGAGATTGACTCAGAAGTTTTCTTGAAGATGTCAACTAATCTGAATGCCAAACTAATTGCATATGAATTAAGCTTCTTTGCAGACCATTGACAGGCACCGTAGGATGGTGTGAGAGCTGAACAATGGAAGCAACTAATGATACGTGAAGCCAATCTGCTTAATAAAATAGAGCAAAAGGTCTACAGGACGTATTACCACTGCATTCCAAAGCCTGTCGGGGACGACAGAGTTCAGGAGGGGGGTAGTGTTGAAGGAGAGTCAAGCAAGATGAAAAAAAGAAGGAAACTAAGGAAGAAGCTTCACCAAAGACAATATATCTGAAGAAATATCTCTGCAGGAAGCCCTGCAGGGGCATACAATAGTGGGAAGTACGCAATAGGCAAGGATGGATCAAGGCTAGCAATAATCCATGAAGAAGTGCAAGAAGATATCTGGCAGATCCAGAGCCCCAAGAAGGTGCTTCAACCTCTTGATCTTTGGGAGGTCCAGATTGAAGGCTGAAGATCCAGACCTTTATACCTTCCACTGGTTGCGTGCAATGGAAAGAATGCAACAGGTCCTGATTTATGATCAGTTCCTTGACCACTGGTAAAATTATGTCATTATGACTTCCAAAGAAGCTGGCAGTGAACAACTATAAAGAGGCTATCCGTTAATAAAGAACCAAATCGACTATAGGCACAGAACTAGAGACAAGAAGCGAAGCCTGTCAAGGGACGATAGAGACAAAGAGGGGGAGATTCTTGCATAGCAAAGAAGAGCAAAGATGCAAAGAAAACGAAGGGCCCCAAAATTTTTCCAATTTGGACACTTTATTTTTGTAACATACTCATTTTGTAATATATTTTTCCGATGTAAATGCACCAGAGGAGTTCTCTAGATGCATAGCCATAGAGATGTGTATCATTAGCTTTGTAAATTAGTAGGGAATTAGTCTTTTAGTCAATAAAATGCCGGTCTCTTGTGTGAAAGGACCAATTCCAGGGCACAAGTATATAAGTCGTTTTGTGACTCTTTGTAGAGACTTTTGGCCATTGTGAGAATCAAGAGCACAAAATTCGAATTTGTGTCTTCTCCTCTCTGTATCTTCTTCCTTGTGAGTTTGCATGCATGTGTGATGCTTGAAAAGAGTGATTAGAAGTTTTGTCTATCCATAAAAGTGCTTGTTTGTTGTTGGTAAGGTGTGTGTTAAGTGTAGGAAGCGTTGAAGTGTACAAGGACCGTTCCCATGGCTCATTATTTTCATCATAACTTGAAGCAAGAGCATCAAAATTGAGTGGAGACACCATCATTGCATGTGTCTTCTCAAGAGCTTCGAAACGAACCCACTATTCCCTATATTTGGAGTTTGGAGCTTAGAGAAAAGCTCGATTTACTGTTGACTGTTGTTCCAAGTGTCGCGACACCATAGCTGACCTTGAAAGCTTGAATGTGGTGGATTTATACTTGCATGTACCTTGTTAGACCTCATTTGCATTGACCCTCATTTGAATGCATGTCCTCATACACTCGGTTAGGTGTTGATACTCCTTGGATTGATAGTTAAAGTGTGAATCCCCACTATATGTACTTGAAGGGGATTGAGGTATAGTCTCTTTGTCCACAAGTCCCTGAGTCGATACTCAGGTACACAATTAGTTTCTGAGAAATCACTGCATAAATCACCTCACAACACAAGGCTACATGGGTTATGCATCGGTTATGGAAAGGGATTGCAACCTCACTTTATTGGGATCATGATTAATTTCCACACTAATGTGGTATCCTTTTGTAACAAATTATCTACACACATATTCAGATCACCATGCAAACCGAAGGTCCACCTCTCACATCCACCACTTCACAACATAGTCTTACCACACCACATTTTTCCACAATCACCACTGCATTCACCATCCCATCCCCATTTCCCTTTCTCCTTGCATCAACCACCACACCGCCATCATCATCCGTGACTACATCATTACTATTATCAACCACTTTAGATAATGCATTTCATTAAATGTTCATGTGTATGCATCAAGTTAGGGACGAGTTTGCCACCTTAGCAACTATCAGGCTTTGCAATAGACTACAATGCAACTACCAACCCAACTAAATTCATTAACCATCCAGAACACATCCCTCAATGCACGTAATCAAGAGCTCTGTGATGTGTATCACTCAAAGGAGCTACAGTTTGAACAAAACATGAAAGAAGCTCTTACAAAAACAAAGGAACTTCTATGAGTCCAAGTTGTATAGAATGCAATGCTGATAAGAAATATGGGACTCCTAAGAAGACATCTAGCAGAAGCAAAAGAAGAAAATCAATGCTTATGGGACCAAAACAGAGAGAATTTTGAAGCTACTATGGAAAGACCAGATGAACCATTTAGTTCGAGCCGATTTAAAGCTATCCCATCTGAAACCATGCAACTACTCCTCGATGACCACATGTGTTTGTTAGAAGATTACGACCGATTAAACAAAGATTATTAGTGAATAAAAAGTGAGAATGCCACCTTACACCAATGGTCATCCGTACAGCAACAAAGTGTTCAAGAAGTCATGCTGCTAGGGATCATGGAAGTATCAGTTACATTACGGGTGCATAAGCTCAAGTTGCAGCTCATATGGAACATCCCAAACCTGAATCCCCACCTGAGATTCCAATGGATGAAGAGACCATTTCCATCCCAATGGAGGCTACATATGAAAAAGAGTATGAACCACAAGCGGCCCCAGGTGGATGCATCACTAATGAAGGATAGGATATATTTGAACTTCCCACTCCAGCATGGATGAAATATATAGACGAACTTGGACAAACCCATTCAGCAAGGGTAGAGGCACAACTCTAGGCAATGGCCTTAATCAAAGAACGGATCCTTCAATCACCCTACTTTGCACAAATTGCACCATGCAAGTACATTTTGATCAATGAACTCCAAGATAAATCTTACTTTCTGTACATGGCATAATATCATATGGCAATCAAAAAGGAAACGGGGAAGAAACCTATGCATGCCAATAAGTTTGAACCTAAAGACCTACCCCTAGAGGCTCAACAAGGCAAAATCTTTCAACCCAATTGGTGCAAGGAACTTCTTCAAGAATATCCTGAGATGATGCATACTTGGACTAAGGCCCCCCTACATCTAAAGTACAATCCGTGCTATGGTCCAGTACCACGTCATCGCTCCTGGACTACCTTCACCTTTAAAGTCCAAAACAACAAGCAGTGCCAGGATTGGCTGAATTATCCTTATTTCACACCATCCCGCGATCCCCCTACTATGGGTTACATGATGGAAACTATACGACACTGGCTCCCTTGAGTATACCACATGACCGACATAGCAGTGCAAATGGCCATCAAAATATTGGACCTGATGTAGAGAACATTTAAAATCTTCCACTGTGTCAAAACACCTCATGTTAACGTCCCTCGCTTTGAGCATGGCAACAGAGTCCTTGCCTATGATATGAGCACGCCATCAATCAGGGTGTGTTACGCATGGCATTGTCGGATTAAGTATTTGTCTGCCTATTACAAACTGACCTTTGAAGAAATGTTCACCACTGGTTTTTGCGAGTATCATTCAGAGGTATTCATCATCCGCCCTACACATCTACTCCAACTATTCGCATGCGAACAACTCATGTATTCTACTCGTTATTGACTCCCACCCTCGGACGAACCTCAGGCTATCAACTGGGAGAAATTAGAAGCCAATCTAGCACGAGGTATTCAGATAGCAGAGCACACCTTAGCCCAAGATCTTTTGCAAACTTATATCACACAGACCCTCCAACAAGGATTTGTGAGGGATGACAGATGCGAGAGGGAGGGGGTCTTGGCAGTGCATTCGATAGCAGCCACAAGCATCAACATAGAGGTAGTATGTAAAGACGAGAATGCAGGGAGTTACAGGGGGCCAAACATTTCATTTTTTTCAAGAATATGCTTTATGATATTTTCTTCAAAACTTCAAACTAGTGATTTTCATCACTCTTGTAACATATGTACCACAAAACACCCAATTCTGTATTTAGAAGCTCCATTTTGTGCAAGCTCAGGAGTCCTCGAGCTTGAGGATCCTAGATAGAATGATCATACCAATTTTGGTTATTTTTAGACCTCATTTGGACCTTCAAATGACTTCGAGAACCTAATTTTTAACTATGTCGGTCATTATGTACGAAACCAGCCAAAACTAATATAGAAACTATAAAAAGAGCTAGAGAGCTGATTTTTTAGGTTACCTTGTGTTGGTTTATTGGAGATTAGAACTTGTTTTGAGCTTTTAAGAGTGTTCCTGAGTAAGAGAGTTTGTTCTTGACCTTCCATTGTGTCTCTCTTGTCTCTACCATGTGTGTGTATGTGTGTGCGCATTCACATGTCTCTCACTATCACCTTCACTCACTTCATTCATTCATGATCTTCATATCACTCCTATCTCTTCTACGGATTGACAATTAAGGAGGTGGAGCTTCTTGATGTGGTGTTTATCCTTGTCTAGAACAACATCCTTCAAATCTTTGATCTTTTTCAAAAAATTGTCCATGGAATCTCCTTCATTCATGTGCTCACTATTTTTGGAAGTAAGCAACACAAGCCTCATTCCTTGCCTGGTATATAGTGGTAAGTGTATTCCAAGCATCTTTTGTTGTTATGCAAGAACGAATGTGAGGAATAATGGTACGTTTGACAGACAAGGCTATCAATGCATGTGCCTGAGCATCTCTGTTATCCCAACAAAGTTGCTTTATAGTAGGTGCAGTAGGAATTGTAGCATGAATAGCAACTTGAAGAATATCACTATCTTCAATGCCATCTGCATCACCTTCAGCACCGTGCACAATATTCCACAGTCCTTTTGCAACCAATACATGACACATCATATAAGCCCATAATGGGTAATTGGTGCCATCCAAATTATCCTGAACAACCAACATACAAAATACATCATTGCTTTCAGCCACGGCCAGTAACTAAAATACCATGATGCAGAAAAATGATTGTATCTCAAAAAGTTGAACAAAACTATCCTATCGAGTTCTGCTAAACTTGTAGCAAAGTTTGAGACACTTATACTGGGGAACCAAAACTTTTATATATCTTTGGCACAAAAAGACAAAATTACTTGCACAAACACTATGATAGTGCGTTTGGAGGCTGAAATGAGCTCAAATCGCGATTTCAACACCAAAGACCAAAACAATTTTGAACTTCTAATTGCCTGAGTATGCTTAACAATTTTTGTTTGATTATGAGACTGTGACCGGAGGGATGTTGACAACGCCCTAGATGAAGTGGCAACCTGCTTTGATACCAATTGTTGGAGTTTGAGGTATGTGGAAGCACGCAAACAACACAAAGAAGAAGAAGAAGCTTGGAGCACAACACACAATACTAAATGTATTACCAAGAGAATGTACAATGATAAGTGATCCTTTAGGGTTATAGGCATATATACAAGCTAGGGAAAAAAACCTCCTAAAGAAAGAAAAAGTGTTCGATAGTCCTAGTGTGTTCACACACATCACTACCAAAATATATCTACATTTACCAATGTCAAGAGTGCTTTCCTCAACTTTGATCTTCAAGAAGAGGTATAACTAGAGGAATGCATGATCATGTACACAAACTTTACAAAGCACTTTATGGACTTAAGCAAGCTCCTAGAGCCAAGTATGAAAAGATCATAAGTTCTTCAAAGAAAAAGGATTTCAAAGGAGCACTATTGATGCTAACTTATACATATATTAGAAAGATTTCTTAGTTATTATAATGATCCTTTATGTAGATGACTTGATTTTCACAAGATCAAATGACAAACACATCCAATTCATGATCTGACAACTTTATCTTGGGTATTCCATGAAAGATCTCAGTTTACTTCATGATTTTTGAGGCATGGAAATGTGACAAACAAAAGAAGGCATATTCCTCTCACAAATGAAGTATTGCTTTGATCTTCTTTCTAGGTATAAAATGGAAAATGTTGCTCACTATCTACACCACTTGATCCAAACATAAAGTTCATAATGGAGGACTCCTCATGACTTATGGATATGCATGGTTATCAGAAGCTAGTTGGCTCTTTACTTTAGCTAGCCAACACAAAAATAGATATTGCCTATGAAATTGGTATACTAAGTCACTTTTCACATCAACCTCGGTAGACACATTGGGATGCTGCTCAAAGACTACTTCAATACCTTGCCATCACCTAACATCATGGTCTTTGGTGCAAAAGGGGCATTGATCTTGTAGGATATAGATATTCAGATTGGGTCAGTGAACTTGATTCTTGATAGTCTACTTTTGGATACAAATCCTTGTTGGCTTGGGATCTATCTCTTTGGCAAGTAAGAAGCAACCTACAGTTGCTCTATCATCCACCGAGGGCAAGTATCAAGCATCCACCTTTGCAACATGTAAGGCCATATGGCTTTGATGTTTATTATCTAAAATTGTTATTTTTCAAGACACTTCAACATACATCCACACTGATATCTAGTTAGCCTTGGACATTGTGAAGGATCCAGTATTCCATGCTCAGACCAAGCACATTGAGATCCTATAGCACTTCATCCATGAGAAGCTCATATCATAAGAGATTACTCTAGAGTAGTATACCTCTCAAGAGAACCTGGTGGACTTGCTCACAAAGGCCTTACATCTAGTTTTGCTCCCACAATTGGTGGACCTTTACAGCATTCAGTTGCTCCAAAATGGAGTTGCAAAGGGGGTTTTGACAACATTTCTTCTACTTTATTTCTATTTGCATCCCCATGAGTGCATCTCCATTTTCTATCTAGGAGACATTCCATTTCATATCATTTTAGTTTTATCTCATTGTATTTGGGTAACTTGCCATTTGCTTCTACCATCAATTTCATTCTCATTCAAGGGGAATTATCCCACATGTGATGTACTTTGGAGAGCCTCCTCAAACTCTATACAAGGAGGGCCTCTTACCCACTTTGCACTTGGATAGAATCTTGTAGAGCCTACTACATGCTTTTGGGAAGCTCATTTATAATCCATGTGAGTTTACCCATTTCTTGGTCTACTCGCTTTGAGCCCCTCACACTCTTTCATTTTGTGAGTACAGTCTTCTTTTAATTTTCCTTCTATCCATGTACTCTTTACATTCCTTAGACCAAATAAGAAAAAATGATGTAGGACTGATCAACCAGCTATATTATTTTTAATTAAGGCCAAAATTCATATGTGGTGAAGTTCCACAAGAATAGTAAATTCACACACTGCAAAACACTAGTTCTAGGAGAAGTGATGCATTTAATAGATGATTTAACCAATGATGAGGAGCAAACATTTCTTCAAGCAAATAAAGATGTACTTTGATAGGGGTAACCAACATATATTGCATTACCAAAAACTATCTATGATATAGTTTGTGTCTTCTTTAGTGAATATGAGTTGATGTCTAATGAGCATATATTTCTAGCAAAGAGATCATAAAAAAAAAGATCAATGGATAAGATTCACAATCTTGGAGGATTAACCAAAACATTACAAGCTAGAAATTTTGAAACACCTACAATTGGTAAAAACATGTGCCAATTTAGCAGAGCCTTTTAGGATTAGGGCATGTTGGTAAAATTTAAATGTTTGCCTAGGATTAAATAAAGATATGTAGAAGCTAGGCCCATGCCTCTATCAAAATTAGCCATTCCAAACCACTTTTATTCAATGGATCCTAATTATACAAAGATGAGGAAGTAGGGAAATGACTAACTATTACAAGTTGGATTCATAATCCCCACCAAGAATTCTCAGTGGGTTTCACCTATTATTATTATTCCAAAGAACAAAAACAATTGTAGATTTGTGTGGATGACAAGAACTTGATTGCCACCACCATATTGGACCCTTGTACATTACCTCTCATAGATAACATGCTAGACTCTATTCATCACAAGTTAGGGGATCTATGCTTGTAAAATTATGCAATTAGATCTCAAGAAGGCATGCAACATTTCAAAGGATGTATGCATGAGATTTTTATCCTTTTCTTTCAAAATCCCTAAGAATTATTCTAGATGAATTCTTGATATCTGGCTGCTACACACAAAAACATTTAGATTACTTATAATTCTTTTTTATGTTGCAGAGATGCTCAACCCTCTTTAAATCTGAAAAAATCAATCTTTGTTAATCACTATGGAAAACTACTTGGGAGAATTGTTTTTAAGCAAGGAATTTTGTTCAACAAAGTGAAGGTGATCCAAGATGCGCTAGCACCTTTTTTTCTAAATGAAGTACATAAGTTTTTGGGACAAATCTAGTGACACAATTGACATCTCCAACATTTGGCTCATATAGGAGTTCCTTCAAATAGATTGGATAGTGTGATGACTAAGAAATTTTGGTGGAATGAGGAATTTGACTTAGATTTTTTATGACTTAAGGCATTCTTAGCACACACTCTGGTGTTGTCGACACCCAAATGGGACAGACAATTTTGTGTGTTTATGGATGCCTCAAATTTTGCTATTGCAAGTGAGTTTATGGAGGTATCATTAAGTCTTTTTATGGACCCATCTATTATGCCAATAGATAGTTATCATCCATAGGATGGAACTATTATGTCATCAAGTATGAATGTCTGGGTCTTATACATTCATTCAAGAAGTTCCACCACTATCCATTGGGGAAGTGGTTTGTTTTTCTTGTGAATCACTCTATCTTACTTTACTTATTCAAGAAATAATATCTAGTCACAATACTAGAAAGTTAGGTCCTCTTACTACAAGAATATGATTTTGCGTTTGGCATTGATATTGGCTTCTACATGCCATCACATATTTTCTCTCAAGGTTAGATTCAGGCTCATACATAAGAGCCCATTTTATGCCTCAACTCATCTAGAAATAAAAGATCATTATTCAATCAAGCATAAATTCAATTCATCATATTAGCTAAGAGAAAATGGATTAGCAAAAATCTCAAATAATATATTGATAAAAGTGCTTTATAAATTAGTATTTGAGCATTGGGATATTGGGACCAATATCAATTAGTTATGCGTTAGGCTTACCAAACGACTTTCAAGATAGTCATAGGGTGTCAGAGGAAGCTCAAAAAAGCAAACAAAAAGTCAAAGCCAAAGTGGTACAAAATCAATCAAAGGGAAAAGACTATGAGCAAAGGGAAAGAAGGGCTAACAATTTTTCCCAACTCAAAAACATCTTTCGGTTATGAAATTCCCCAAACTATGGAAAAATACATGTAGAAATACCTACTCTTAGCAATAATTAGGCCCACATTGTAAAAGTTGAGTAGTATTCAAGCTTCATGCGCAATAGAAGTATGTCCACATCAATATTTTGGCCTTCAAGTAGCCCCTAGAACCTATTTTTAACATTAGGATGGAAATTACAATGTGGACAAAGCTCTTTTAAAAACTATAAAATAGAAAGAGCTCTCATTTAATAGGGTAAGCTTGTTTGAGCATGGAGTTCATATAAGCTTTGTACTCATTTCTTAAGAAATAGAGAGCTTTTTTGAGCACTTGCCTCTTGCCTACTTTTGAGTGTGAAAAGGACAAAGGACATAAATAGAAAAGAAAGCAATAAATGTCTGTAGTAATTTTTTGTTGAGGTGCTGCAAGATTCCTTCCATGAGTCCACTTGTAGTTTAGTATGTGCTTCCTACTTGTAATAGATAGTTTTTCTAAAGTTTCTAGATCTTGTATTGTTTTGGGGATGAAATATACTACTCTTTTGCACCATTTTGGTGTGTAATAGTTTATATTTATGTGGTTTACTCTATTTTTCATCTTTTGGCACTATAGCTTTTTTTCTCCATGTTCCAATCACGCATAAGAAGGGATTATTGATCCCAATACAAGATCCTTCTAGGGAAAACATAGCCAAAAATAGTTCTAGGATGCTACTAATTCTTGGGGGAGCACTTAGGCAAAACTCTAAAGAGCCAAGGTATATGTTCACATTGCATACCTGCAAACTAAATTGTCAATCCATGGAGCAAAAAATTGGTGGCATGAATTCCTCACACTACATTATGGAAATGAAGGCATCTACAACAAGAGAGAGGCAAGCACACACATAGGAGCATATATGCATACATGCACACACATACAAACAAGCAAGAAGCAATGTGCTCCAAAAAGCTCTTGTATTTCTCATGATAAGACTTAAAGCTCATAAGAGTTTTAGCCTCAATAAGCTCATGCAAGATAACCTTTACAAATGAGAGCTCTTTTAGTTTTACATTTTTTGGAAGATGTAATGTCCAACCTAGTAATGAAATAAGTGTCCATAGGCCATTTGGAGGTCAAAAAAATACTAAAAAAAACACAAAACAAAACAAGAAACGGCATGGAGATACTACTCATACCCAACGAAGCTTTGGTCCTCCACCTTTACAATGTGTGCCCAATTATCACTAAATTAGAGTTAGATTTTTACAAGTATTTTGGACATAGTTCGAGGAAAAATCTATTCTGTAGGGAGTTTAAACCTCAAAAAAATTGGTATACCTTTTTTCTTCACTTTCTTGCTTGAATTCCCCTTTTGCATAGTATTTGCCCTTTGATTGAGCTTTTACCACTTTGGATTTGACTTTATCACTCCTTTTTTAGCTTCCTCCAATACCTTTGCCTCCTTGCTTTCCATGATCCTCGATAAACATTTTGGTGGGTGTTGAAGCTCAAAGTCAAGGACAAAGCATGGAAGCACATCAAAAGGTGAACACACAAGGAAAGGGAGCAAGTAGGGAGCTCCAAGAAGTGTATGTCAAATTTTCAGAAGAATCCCCTACAACAATAGTGATTTTCATCACTAAAAACCATTGTAAATACCATTTTCTATTTTTAGTAACTCCATTTTGTTCAAACCAAGGAGTCCTCGAGCTTGAGGAGTATTAGAAGTACCATCGTACCAATTTTCATAATTTTTAGACTTCGTTTGAGCCCTCAAATAAGCCCTAGAACCTAATTTTTAACTAGGCCGGACACTAGGTCTGGACAGGGCCAAAACTAGTCAAAAAACTATAAAAAGAGCTAGAGAGCTCATTTTTGGCGGGAGCTTGTGAGAGAATAGAGCTTTTGTAAGAGAACTCTTTTGCAATCGAAGCTTTCCATTGTTCCTCTCTTTGATCTTACTTTGTGCACGTGTGTGTGTATGTGTGTGCATGTGTGTATGCTTTCACTCACGCACTTGTGCCTTCACTTGCTCGTGGTCTTCATACCGGTCCTCACGTCTCCGCAGATTGACAAGTAAAGGAGGTGGTGCTTACGCTTGAGCTACACCAAATTTTGGTGCCGTTGTCGGGGAGAGAGCTTCGAGGACGAGCGTTGTGATGGTAAGATCGTAGATTTGCGACGTTGGAAGGTAAAAAAACTGTCATTTCAGTTCATTTTCTGTTTTTTCCTCTTCATCTTCATCATCATCATCATCTCCACCTTCTTCCATCTTCTTCTTCATAGAAATTTCTTGTTTTTTAGTGCATTTTCACCATTTTCATACCATTTTTCATGCATTATTGTGTGGGAAGGAGTTAGGAGGTGCAAGGGAGAGCAAGCGCTGTGTTTTTTCATGATTTTCTGCACATACGGAGCTCGCCATTCCTCGGCGCTCAGAAATTCGAAGTTCCCGCCAAAAAACGCAATTCTGTGATGAAAATCACGATTTTGTGAAAATTCAAATTTTTTTGAAAATCGCGATTTCTGTTTTGCCGCCTAAAAGTTGGCTGAAAGAATCACGATTCTGTGGTCATTCTCAGAATCGCGATTCTTTGATTGTGTTCAAAATCGCGATTCTCACCAATCACGATTTTCAGTAAAAACACGATTTTGTGAAAAAGGCGATTCTGTGAAAACACGAATTTTTGCTCAAAATCGCGATTTTCAAAAAACACGATTCTCTGCTCAAAATCGCGATTCTCACAAATCACGATTTTCAGCCAAAAAAAACACGACTCGGAGAAAACACAATTCTGTGGTTGTGCTCAAAATCGTGATTCTCACAAATCACGATTTTCAGCCAAAAAAATACGATTCTGAGAATCACGATGTTGTGAAAACACGATTCTGTGAAAACACGATTCTCTGCTCAAAATCGCGATTCTCACCAATCACGATTTTTAGCAAAAACACGATTTTCCGCAAAACACGATTTTGTGAAAAACACGATTTTGTGAACCACGATTCTGTGAAAACACGATTTTGTGAGACAAAATCGCGATTTTCATGTCAAAAACACGATTTTGAGAACCATGATTTTGTGCTCAACATCGCGATTTTCAAAAACACGATTTTGTGCTCAACATCGCGATTTTCAAAAACACGATTCTGTGCTCAACATCGCGATTTTCAAAAACACGATTTTGTGCTCAACATCGTGATTTTCAAAAACACGATTTTGTGCTCAAAATCGCGATTCTTTGACTTCACAGCATCGCGATTCTCTGATTTCATACAATCGCGATTTTCTTGAAGTTCACAAAATCGCGATTCTCTTGAAGTTCACAAAATCGCGATTTTTTCCAGAAGGTCCTGTTTGCCTGTTTTGACCCCCAGGAGCCTGATTTGACATAACTCTTTCATCCAAAGTCCATTTTTTGAGCTCTATAGCTCGTTGGAAAGCTCGTTTCAAATCCTACACGGCCTCAACTATTTTTTATAAGAATAATGCATTGATTTTCAGATAGGATATTTTGAAGTTAACCCTCTAGTGGGACTAAGAAACCAAGGGGGCCCCAAGGGATTTTGAGCAATACAAAGGGGAATTTTGGGACTAGAAGACAAAGTTTATGAACCTGAGGTCTGGTAGACACCTAGGCAAGGATAAACAAAGCATTAGATCTTCTGAGGCTAGTGTCAACCATACAGCTAAGTCTTGGGCACAACAACTAAGTGGTCATCCTTACAGACTACGTTCAGACAAAAGCGATTCAGAAATGTCTTTTAGCATAGGGAAACCTGTAGGTGGCTCAGGAACTGATTATCTACAAACACCAAAAGGACCCTATAAGACACAATCGGAATATATTCGGACCAATCGATTAGGTGCTCGCATCTATGAGGATGGCCTGAGGCGATCAGTGGTCCAACTCAAAAATCCAGATCAACCCTTTAGACTAGAACACCCGGTGGTCAAGTTTGAAGAGGGTTCATACATTGATAAGGAAGGAACCATGTATGTGGTCACCAACTGTTGCAGAGCGGAAGAAAGCATAAAGCAGAGAAAAAGACGGGCCCTAAAATTTTTCCGATTTGGACATCATATTTTGTATCATAACCACTCTTGTAATATATTTTCCTTTGTAAATGCACTAGAGTCCTCTAGATGCATCCCCACAGAAGAGTAGAGATTACCCATGTACAATAGTAGGAAATTAGTCTCTTAGTGAATAAAGTGCCGGTCACTTGTGTGAAAGGACCAAACTTAGGGCTCATGTATATAAGTCACTTTGTCACTCTTTGTAAAAAACTCTTGCCATTGTGAAGAAGGAGCTCTGCAGAATTTTCGAGTTTGCCTCTTTCTTGCTGATTTTGATCTTCATTTCGCTCTTGTATGTGTGTGTGATGCTTGAAATGCATGTGTAGGACTGTTGTCTACCCCTTCCCCTTGATTTTGAGCTGCTGTAGTGCGTGCGTAAGCTAGGAGAAGCTGTGGCGCGGGCATTTGTGATTCCCGCCATTCACTGTTTTTGCCATAACTTGAAGCAGAGTGGTCAGAATTGAGTGAAACCACCGCTGTTGGATGCGTCTCGTCGAGAGCTTCGAAACGAGTACCCAATTGCCTATATTCGGAGTTCTGGGCTGGGAGAAAACCTCAAAATACCAAAACTGCTGTAAGAGGCTTGCGGCAAACACTTTCAGTATTTCAGAGAGTGTGAAGAGGTAGTAGTCTTCTCTCATGCGTGCTAGCTAAACCACTTCAGTTTCCATCACGTGTGCACACGTCTCCATACACTTGGTAAGTCGCTCCTTAGGATTGACATTTAAATGTGTGTTAAAGTACCCACTATATGCACTTGTGTGGCAATTGAGGTATAGTCTCATTGGCACAAGTCCTTGAGTCGTCTCGGCTCAAGTACACACGTTTTTGGCGCCGTTGCCGGGGAACACTCAACCAAGGTGCCTTCGTGATGGTTATAGATCGAGTGTGATCGAATCGTACTTGTAGAGGTGAAATTGTCCTTTGGCAAGTAGTCAGTCACTTCAGCACTTGTTACTTCACATCCCCGAGGTGTGTGTGATAAGTTTTAGGTTTAGGAGTAGTAGGAGGAGAGTAGGAAGAGTGAGGGAGTAGATTAGAGGAGCTTTCATCTTCTATCTTGTTGTTTCATTTTCAGTAGATAGGAAAAAAAAAAAAAACCAGGTATAAAACTCAAAAAAGTCATTTTGAAAATCATTTGTTTGAGCAAGTATCGTGAGAGTGAGCATCGAGTATCGTGAGCTGTGGCAGAGATCGTGGGTGGAGTGTGGAGCAGTCGGAGCTACGCGGAGCTAGTCAGGAGGAGTAGAGGGTTGAGATAGTGTCCTAAGGTAAGCTTTTGTATCAAGCCATCAACCTTCTTGCATAACTCAAGTTTTTCAGAGTGAAACGATCTGCACCAGGTATCGGTTGAGACTTTCAGAGGGTAAAAAGGAGTGAGTTGAGTGGTACAGAGAGTGAGAAGAAGAGAGAGGAGCTAGGAGATCAAGGGGTCAAAATCAAAACTCAAAAAACATTTTTCAAAAGTGGTCTTGGGTCAAGTATCGTTTTGCTCCCGCGGTCGAGTATCGCGATACTTAGCAAGTATCGTGACCTCCTGTGGTCGAGTATCGCGATATTTCCCATCGATCGTGTATCGTTTCATACCGATCGCGATACTTGGTCAGAGATCGTTTTCCCAGCGATCGTTGATCGTGTATCGTTTCGTACCGGTCACGATACTTGAGAAGTATCGTTTGGTCAAAGGTCGCGATACCTGATAAGTATCGTGTATCGTTTGCTAGCGATCGTCTGGTGAAAGGTCGCGTATCGTTTGGATCAAGTATCGTGTATCGTTTCTCAGAGATCGCGATCGTGTATCGTTTCGTACCGGTCACGATACTTGAGAAGTATCGTTTGGTCAAAGGTCACGATACCTGATAAGTATCGTGTATCGTTTGCTAGCGATCGTCTGGTGAAAGGTCGCGTATCGTTTGGATCAAGTATCGTGTATCGTTTCTCAGAGATCGCGATACTTGCCAAAGATCGTGTATCGTTTCGTTCAAGTATCGGCGATCGTTGGTCGCGTATCGTTTGGGTCAAGTATCGTGTATCGCTTCTCAGTGATCGCGATACTTACCAAATATCGTGTATCGTCGATCGTTTCAGTTCAGAGATAGTGTATCGCAGGATCCCAAGTATCGTATATCGTTTCCAGCCAAGTATCGTTTGGCCCAGAGATCGCTTAGAGCAAAGATCGCGATACTTCCCACATATCGAGTATCGCCTGTTCCAAGTATCGCTTCCTTCGAATATCGTGTATCGCCTGTGACCAAGTATCGTGTATCGTTTGCTTCCAGGTATCGGTATCGTTTCACTCAAGCGATCGGTATCGTTTATCAGGTATCGCGATATTTGTCAGGGATCGTGTATCGTCTGAACCCAGAGATCGGGTATCGTGTATTTTTGGAGACAAGTATCGTGAATTGTAGAAAATTCTTCTTCAGTCATTTCTTTCCAGCCCAAGTCTTCTAGACATTTTTGACCTATAGAGAAGAGTGCCAAAGGCCCAAGGGTATCAAAGTCTGATCAGAGTTTAGAAGTGGATGAACCTGAGATCCGGAAGAACCCTAGGAAGCCGAAGAAGTGTGATTTCTTCCGTAGGTAGTGTAGCAGAGCCAAGTAACCGTTCACATTATTCCGAGACCTCTAGTGAGTCAGAAGAAGAAAATCCCATGGCTTCAGAGGATATGCAGAACACGGTACCCATGATTGGCATGATGTCAATCATTGAGGGAGAGTATAGAACCTCCTTGGAGTATGTGAACACCAATCACAATGAGGTCCCCATTTATCTGGATGGTCTAAATAGATCTGTGGCCAGATTAAAGAAAGCTTCAGAGGCTTACATAGTGCCTAGACCAGCAGTCAAGTACATAGGAGGACTGTACATGGACAAATGAGATATCCAGTATGTTGTCACAGAACACCCAGAGAACATTAACGAAATTGGTGAAGAAAATAATGCTTCAAACTTAAATGGAGGAGGGAATGAAGAGCAAGTAACCACGCCTAGAGGAAGATCTACAGTTGCAAGGATATGGAGAGGAGATCTAATCCCCCAAAATGACACCTTAATGGATGTATATTTGATCAATGGGATGGAACATCTCCTTAGAGCACATTCCTCAATTTGGGAAGCTGCTCCTAATCCCGTCACCATTTATGAGTTGCAAGATCCTGATTTTTCCACCATTATCACTTATATGGATAAAAATCAGAGAAGATATTGGCCCATAACAGAAGCGGAAAGAGCGGAATTGAAATATCAAAACATCCCAGTGTTCCCACCTAGAGACCAAGCCACTACATCAAGAAACCCACTGGGAACTTCCCATAATGATTCATACCAACAGTCAGGTCAAACACAACAGACCCAACAAACTCAAATCCCAGTCAGACCTCCCGTACAGTTCGCAATGCCTGCAAATAACCCTAACTACCGACCTCAGCCAACTATTGATCCCAGACATGGAGTTCATGCTCCAGTCAGACCGCCGGTAGTAAGAGGACCAGGCATACCTATAGGAAGACCTATTTTTCCAGTGATGCCTAGACCACCCGAAGCAAGAAGACGACTAAGGCCAATCCAAGTTGCCAAATGCATGAGAAATGACTATGATGGCTCTAGTGAACCTTACAACCATATAGCGGAATTTAAACAAGTAATCAGAGCCGAACAGGTAGAAGACTTTCTGATTCAATATGAGTCCTTTGGTCTTACACTGTCAAACACAGCATTGGCATGGTTTCAACCATTGGACCCTAATACCTTTCAGAACATGGAGCAAGTATACCAAGAAATGAGTGAGGAATTTACTAAATCAGGAATTAAAAACAATTCTTCATCATTAATCCATAGCTTCAAACAAGTCCCTACCGAGTCAGTGAGATTGGCTGCCAGAAGATTCAAGCAATATGTAGACAGATGCCCAGTGGAAGAGAGACCAACACAAAATAAAATGGTGTCATTATTTTTGGAAGGATTATTGAACGGATCCTTGAGATCATTGGTGTATGTAAAAAGGGTTCAGACCTTGCAAGAATGCATGAAGGAATGCATAGATTTAGAAGACAACCTAGCAGAGGATCTGAAAATACCTCAAGGAAGCTCTAAAACCGAAGATTCGACCAGTAACGCATCCATACCTAAAAACAACGTAGAGGAAATAGCTGAATTGTTAGCGAAAAAGTTGAATGTTCAAGGACAGAGGAACTACCCCAATAATCCTATGAGAGTACCCATGCTTAGAAGGTGTATGCAGTGCGGAGGTGATCATCCTTCTCATCTGTGTACTAGGGGAGTAGTTCCTGTTAGATATGCTCAATACTCCACCCTCATGTGACCACAAATGATCCATGGTGCTCTAAGTTGTAAGGCCCCCATTATGAGGAGAAGCCATTATGAGAGCCCGGACATTTGTGGAACCCTAACTTCCAAGTTAGATGAGGTCTATGTGTGACCGTTGATGGTTATAGATGATCTTTGTGAGCCTAGCCGTCAGGTTAGGTAGGGCATAAACTTCCAGGCCATTGGGTTATCATTTAAGGTGAAAATAAAGGCCCTGTGGCGTCGCGCGGTTTCCCCATAGAACCTTAATGGGGGGAGTGCAGAGGGGGGCTTGCCCCCTTCTGCGGGGTCCGGGGGGCCTATCCCCCCGGCCCGTAGGGCCGAGACGGTAGGACTTCTGGTCGTGGAGATATTGTCGGATCATATATTTTACCGACTAATTTGTATCTCCCGACTACGTTTATCTATACCGAACCGCCTTGTAAAAGCTATATAAGCACAGCCCAGGTTGAGCTTTATATAGCATTGCGCACTAGTAAGCCCTTCATCTAGAGTCTGTCTAGATCGCCATCTAAGCTCCACAGTGGGAGCGCACGGGTGGACAGCACCATCATTGTAACTACATTATGCTTTGCAATCTGAGAATTTGAGTTCTCTACCTCTCAGTCTGCGTCTATCTTTGTCTGCGTTTTTCTCTCAACTCTGTCTACAGGTCTATTCCGTTGTGCTGTTATTTTCTTACAGTTCCACCACCAGCTTATGGTTATAATAGACCCACTGTCCCAGGACCTCTACAATATTGCAGTGTGGAACAAAAATACACAAATCATAGCACAGAAAATTGTCCCTACAATAGGCAAGCTAGACCAGCACAGCAATACATGAGACCGTACGGATACCCTCAGAATCATCAGGGAGGTGAAGCTTTTAGGTATCCCTCTTATCAGCCACAGGCACCAGCACCGCGACCATATGCTTATCAGGGATACACACAACCACAGCCAGTACTAGGACAACAACTGCCCCATCCTCAGAACGTTGTCCCAGTCAAGATTGCCCAACCGGAAGAAAACCTCGAGAGAGCTATAGTGCCAGCCACACCTTTGACTAGTAATGAACCATATGACTCATTTTATGATCCTAGTCAAGGAACATACCCTAATTATGAAAGCTCAATGACGGAATATGGACAACTGTATGAACCATATGCCTATGGCATGGAAGCACCAGATAGTTCATACGGTTATGAGCAGGATTATGTGTCATTAATGTACACAGCACCTAGAGCAACCATACCACCCCGACCCATGAACAGACCGCCTGTACCCAGAGGACCATGTTACAGGTGTGGAGGTGATCACTATATCAGGGAATGCACATTGCCGAACCCACCACCACCACAACGAGTCTGGGAAGGCTACTGTAGTGATTGTGGGAAGGAACATCTTTTCAGAGACTGCCCCAAGAATCCCAACAAGGTTACATCTAACGTACAAATCAACGTAATAGAGGTAATTGAATCATCGGGGAGTGATAAAGAGTACACAATACCATTGAAAGCAATAACGAGAGCCAAAGTCAGAGAGACCCTTGACAAAATGGAGGAGAACAACCACAGTGACAAGGAGAGGGACACACCCACCCCTCAAAGAGTTGAAGACTCAGAAGAACCAGAGAAAAGTATTGTAAGTAAAAGGTCCCAGAGATGGAAGCACCGAGGAGAGAGGCTAAAAGAAAAGAAATTACGGCAGAAAAAGGAAAATGAAAGGAACGAACAAAATTAAAAAAAGGAACAGAGAAAGAAGGAAGAAATTAAAAATGAACAATACAAAAAAGAAGAGGTAGGATCGGTCTTAGCAGATCCTATGCCTGAAGAATTAGCCATGTGGATTCAGGCATATAAGGCACGAATAAGAGCAGGACCTACCTTAGAACAACACGAGAGATAATATCCAAGAGGCGACTTAGAAAAAGAAAGACTAGAAATCTGTAAGAAATTGATAGAAGTTGCACAGCAAACCTTAGAAAAACCTGCATTGCCGTTACCCAACACCAGAATTTCTGAAGGAGAATTCCAAGAGTGTGTAAACACTCAGGAAAAGACTGAAGTAAATAGACCACAGAATGACGAACGTGGTGTCGAGAGAAAGGAAGGATCCATAGTTCCCGAAGTAGAAGGAGAATGGACTAAGGATCTATGGGCACGAGTCCAAGAGGACAAATGGAAGAAGGTGGAAGGAATTGAACCACCCTTTGAAGAATTAGAAGCAGAAAATGAAATAGAGGGATCAATACCTGAACTAAATTCAGAAGAAATTTTTCCCATGGATGCAAGTGACAAAGGAGAGGAAGAGGTAAAGGAACTGCCCAACTACACCGGGGAGTACGAGCACAATTCAGAATTGTATCGCATTCCCTCAATGAGGAAACGAGAAACTAACCCATCAGTCCAAACATCGGAGATCATACAACACCTTAAAGAGGTAAAAATCCCATGTACCCTGACATTTGAAGAACTGTTAAAGGTAAAACCACATTTAAAAGAGAAATTAATCAATCAATGGGAAGTCAAGGAGGAAAAGAACGAGATAGCTGACGAAGTAAACACAGTGAGAATTCCAGTGGATAAAGTAGGAGACTTTAGTGAGGGAGATGAAGGAAATACCTGTCTTCCAATTACTTATAGGGGTTACACTACCAAAGCCATCTTAGATTCGGGAGCTGGTGTTGGTATTGCTACCAAAGAAATTTGGGAGAAATGGGGAAAACCAGCATTAAGGCCAACCCGCATGAAAATACAAATGGCAGATGGTCATATGGAAAGACCCTTAGGATTGTTGGAACGAGTAATCTTCACTACGTGTGGAGTGGAGTTCGAACATACTTTAGCAATATGTCACTTTGAAAGGCCAAGCAATTATGAAATGATCCTGGGAAGGCCTTTCATGAGACAGCTAAAGGTCGTACAAGATTGGGGAAAAGACGCGGTTTACCTACAACACGCAGGAACCACCACTAGAATAAACCTACATACGTACACTTATCAAGATGTTCCACCTCTACAATGGAATCAGATCCATAAGGAGGAGGACGATCAATCAATTCATAGTGCAGGTTCTAGTGATCAATCCTGGATGAATGAGGACACTCATCTGTGGATATGCCAAGCTGCAAAAAAGGAAGAGGAGAGAAGAAAAGGTTGGCAGCAGAAACAAGGAATAGCGAGATCTGTACAAGATCCAGCTTACATGCCGCAAGTATTTCCGGATGAAGAATTTGAACCTCACGGTTGGATGGAAATTTTAGCGACCCTAGATGTCTGTGTAAACGAAGAAGTAGTGACCATGAACGAATGTATCGATGAGGAGGGTTATGATGTTAGCCTGTATATGGTAGTCCTTCAGGAGGCAGAAGAAGGAGAAGTGATCGAGAAAGACTAGAAGGAGGACTACGAGAGCATTGAAATGGAACCCGAACCAATGGATCTAGGGAATAGTACCACCAACATAAATATCACTGCCAATGGAAAACACCAGGAACTCACACAAAAAGGGGAATTAGAAGTTGAAAGGGAATCAGAAGATGAAGAAAACAAACCCCAAGACCAATTTGAGGTACCAGCTCATTTTAAAAAATATGAAGTGGAGGAGAGAAAAATCGCTATTCAAATGCCGAAAAGAGAAGCACAGCCTGGAATAGCTTATGATAATAAGGAACAAACCAAAAAGATAGTTGTAACTTTGGAAGGAGGAGAGGAACGATGTACTTTCATAGGACAGGATGTCTCAGTAGAAGAAGAGCAAGAGTTAATTCGTCTCATAAGAGAATATCGGGATGTCTTTGCTTGGACCTATAAGGATTTGAAAGGAATAGATCCATCTATATGTGCGCATAGAATCCCCATGACATCCGAAGCCAAACCTTCTAAACAAAGACCATACACTTACAATGACGTGTATTCAGCCAAGATAAAAGAGGAGATAGACAAGTTACTAGATGCTGGATTCATCTATGAAATTGAGCACACGGAATGGGTGTCACCCTTAGTGGTTGTACCAAAAAAGAATGGAAAGTTAAGAGTGTGCATCAATTTGAAAAAAGTGAACGCCGCAACCATAAGGGATAGTTATCCCTTACCAATTACGGATCATCTCTTGGAAAGGGTAGCAGGGAAGGAAGTTTATAGTTTTCTGGATGGCTTTTCAGGGTATAATCAGGTAGCCATTGCTCCTGAGGACCAACATAAAACAGCTTTCGCAACTGAATGGGGAGTATACGCCTTTAGAGTCATGCCTTTTGGTTTAACGAATGCCCTAGCTACCTTCCAAAGATTGATGTGTCATGTGTTCAAGGAATTTCTGAGAAAAAGTATGGAGGTATACGTGGATGATCTTTGTACATATTCAGCTATACGATCAGAGCACATCCCTGAACTAGAAAAGATTTTTACTAAATGTCGGCAATATCGAGTATGCCTCAATCCTGAAAAATGTGTCTTCATGGTTCGACAAGGAAAAATCTTAGGACATATTGTCTCTAAGAATGGGATTTCAACAGATGAAGACAAAATCAAAGTAATTTTGGACTTACCAAGACCGAAAAATGCTAAAGAAGTTCAAGCATTTATGGGACATTGTGGATACTATCAAAGATTCATACATATGTACGCCATAATCATTAGACCTCTTTATGCATTATTGACTCTGTTTAAATGGACCGAAGAATGCGAAAAAGCTTTTAATGAGTTAAAGGATCGATTGAGTTCAGCACCCATCCTTCGAGTCCCCAACTGGAATAAACCGTTTCACATTCATGTGGACGCTTCCAAGTTTGCCATTGGTTGCATCTTAGCTCAACCAGCTGACACAGGAAAATTAGACCACCCTATAGCCTATGCTAGTAGACAGTTAAATCAAGCGGAACGCAATTATACTACCACGGAGAGAGAAGGCCTAGGGATGGTATATGCAGTCAAAAAATTCAGACATTACCTACTGGCAAACAAATTCAAATTCTTCATTGATCATCAAGCCCTATTGTACCTAGTAAACAAGCCTTGTAATACAGGACGACTAGTACGATGGTTTTTATTGCTAATGGAATTTGATTTTGAGGTAATAGTCAAAAAAGGAAACACCCACATAAGAGCAGACCACTTATCTCGAATGACCCATGGAGAACCACCCATAGGAGTACCAGATGATCTGCCAGATACCTATCTTTTTAACCTGGAAGTATGTCTTCAGTGGGCAGAAAAATTGATCCCTATACTTACACATGAACCTAAAGATGGGATCACACCAAACCGAACGCAAGACCTCTGGAGGACTAAAAACCTTCACATCATTGCGGGAAGTTTGTACCACCAGGATTCAGGTGGATTATTGATGAGATGCGTGGAAGAAGAGGAACAAGAAATGTGGCTTCAGAAAGCACACATAAATCAATGGAAAACTCATTTGAATGCAAATGGAACGTGGCAAACACTCAAGAAATTTGGCATATACTGGCCAACCATGCAAAGAGATGCACATAACTATGTGTCAACCTGTCAAACCTGTCAAGAACAAATCCCAGATGAGAACTCTACCTTATGCTATTCTACCATAGCACCGAGATGGAGCATGCCTCTGGTAAAGTTCTTGAAGACTCAAGAATACCCAAACGGAGCTACTTCAGGAAGGAAGCGTGCTCTTGAGGAACAGAGTAAGGATTATGCCATCATAGGAAAACAACTCTTTAAACGAGGGAAAGATAACCAATTACGAATGTGCATTCACGAAAACGAATATCTTTCTATTTTAGAGATGGCTCATACAGGAGCTGCAGGAGGACACTTTTATGCAGACAAAACAGCAAAAATGATCCTCTTTGCTGGAATGTGGTGGCCAACTCTACACCAAGATGCCGTAACATATGTGCAACGGTGTGATACTTGTCAACGAACGAAATATCCAATTAGAAGAGATGAGATGCCACTTAGACCCATGATGAGTGCTAGAGCTTTCACAAAATGGGGAATAGACTTCATAGGACCTATTAGCCCACCAGCAAAAGGTTCACACGCCGAATATATAATTGTAGCCACAGATTACCTGACCAAATGGGTGGAAGCAAAAGCAACAAAGAAAAATGACGCAAGAACCACAGCCAAGTTTCTCTTCGAGAACGTTTTCACTAGATTTGGACTACCTATTGAGATTGTGAGTGATAGAGGTACGCACTTTGTTAATGAAGTGATAGAAGCCTTATTGAATGAATTCTTAGTAATTCATAAGAAATCAGCCCCTTATCACCCACAAGCAAATGGACAAGCAGAGAGTTCAAATAAAATCTTGTGTACTGTTCTCACCAAAATCGTTAACAATGGTAGATCTGATTGGGATAAGCAGTTACATCATGCTTTATGGGCATTTCGTGTAGCCTATAAAACCGCCATAGGCACTACTCCTTTTAACTTAGTGTACGGACAAAATGCTATTTTGCCAATTGATTTCTTGATTCCCACTCTGAGAGTAGCAACTACTTACGAGTGGACAGGACATGAACTATCAGCTCAATTGGATCAAATAGAAAAGCTTCACGAAACTAGGTTACAAGCAGTAGCAGGCATCTATTCTACTAAAAGGCGATAGAAAGCCTACTTTGATGCGCACATAAAGGACAAAAATTTGAAGGAAGGAGATTTAGTTTTGGTATACACCTTGAAACAACACGCTAAGAAGTTGCAGAAGAGAGGATATGGTCCATTAATCATTAATCGTATATCTACAAGTGGAGCCATTAGCTTAGCAACCTTAGATGGAGATGTGTTACCAAACTACATCAGTGGGTGTCGAGTGAAAAATACCTAGAACCATTAACCGAAGAAACTATGTCTCGATTAATCAAAGGCAAGAATAGACGCATAGAAGAGGAAAGAATACGAGAGGAAGCGAGACAGGAAGCATTGGAAAGAATAAAGAAGCGGAAAGAGTGGATGAGAGAGTGGGATGAGAGATATCGACTAGGAGAAGAACTCATCCCAATGGCTAATTTTAGAGCCACCCAAAACCTAGGATCGCAGAGAACACAACCATATTTAAATTTGGGAGCAGGAAAAACGGAGTACCACTTAGTGGATGCTCTCATTGATACAGGAGCAGTTGTAAGCTGCATCAAGCTTTCTTTGACCCAAAAACTCAAGGAGATAGTACGCCCATCGATGGCCCAGTTGATAGGAATAGGAGGAACAATTACTCAATGCATAGGTGAGATCACCTTACCATTGCATCTTGGCAACAACACTATGGAACAAAAGCTGTTAGTGTGTCATGACCAAGATTTACTTGAAGAGGTAGTGTTAGGTCAAGACTGGATTTACGAATACGAAGTGACCATTCAATTGGCGTTAGGATACATCTCAGCCAGGATAGGACATCGTGAAGTATTCAGTCTGCTAGACGAGCGACCATTAAAATCTGTGAGCATGGAGCAAACAGTTCATTCTAATGAACAAAGTCCTGAATGTACAATCACTAGCACTATAGAAACACCCTCATCGAGTACTATAGGTGCGGACACATCGAATTCTGTTTGCACACCTTGTTCTAATCTAGCAAGCCAAGAGAGTGTCAATCAAGCTGAAACCAACCTCACCGAAACACCATGCATTAGAGAGACTAAGCCTCTGAGTAATTCAAAAACTGTACCCATTAAAATATACCCTATTCCATACTCTAACCAAGCGTGGATAAAGAAAGACCAAGTGGAGGAGTATCTTCGACAACAGAAGCACAACACACATCAGAATAATCAATCAAAGCAGAAACCAAATCAGTCTGAACAACGAAGTCATCGACGAATTGCTACAATATGGGTTCCAAAGAAAGTCGTAGCCGCTCAACAGGATCGTTTGCAAATCTGGATTCCTAAGTCATGCACTACAAAGAAAACAAACCTAAAGGATGGTCCTCAGCACCAGAAGAACCAATATGGTCCACAGACAAAACAGCCACAACAAAAGAGTTACTGGAGAAAGAAGGAGTCTGCAAGGGCAACCCGACTCTTTCCGAGATTCACCAAGCAGATCGAGCAGACCTACAACAAGAAGGCAAGAGCCACATTCAGTGGAAGTGGGCAACATACGACAAGGCCCAGCACAATGAAACAGATTTGGAAGCCGAAAGACAAAACGAACGGCATGCATACGCCAACTAATTCCAATTGCACACATATGGAGCCTTCGAGAACCAAAGTATGCATGATAGGGCCACATTACAAGGCCACGCATTCGGCACATCCTTCTTCTATTTCAGGATAGTCAAGCACATTTTCCTCACGAGGAAATAGGAGAGCACTTGTACATATATTAAGAAAAATATTCCAAAAAGTTTAATAACCGCTTCGGCTATAAACTAACTTTTCTGTTTTCCTTTTCAGATGAAAATATAAAAATACATAAAAATAAGAAAAATCCAGGTATTACCTTTCTCACACACACGGGAAAGCGACGACACCATTCACTTGGAGCAATATCGAGCTTATAACCAACATATAGAGGAGGATTTATGAGAACATATGGATACTAATTCATACTCTATATTGAGTGCAGATGGCATCTACTGATTCCGAATCTACGCAGCAAGAAGAGGTGCAACTTCTTCCATTAGAATCAGTAACAAAAGCAAGAGGTCACTGGTTCCGGGATTATCAACCCGTGGCAGAACTCATCTTCATGGCAACCATCAAGATAATGGATACAGATCACTACTTTCCAATCATGTCACAAGATTTCAAAACGATCATACAAGGACTACCTCATATTGAGGATGTATGGACACAAGCCGACATAGAGGCATTTCTCAAATTGCCTATATATGTTCCAGATTTTCAGAGATGTGCACAGGTAATGAATACCATGCAACCTGCCGCAACAAAAATATCAGTACCAGAAGCACGTGTCTTGGATAAAGTCGGAGTTTGGAAGACTATCCAATTCACGCATGAGTTAATCAATAAAGCTTTTGGATGGAATCAAGCTGGTATTACTAGTGTGAAGGAAGAATGCCATGATCCCAAGAAGAGATCATTCTTGGAAATAAACAGAATTGATATAGAAGATGTTGTACGATTGGTACATCAGCACTTTTGTTTCCCAAGCATGCACAGATACACAGCTCCACAGAAGATAATTGTACAATTATTATCGCATGCCATGAGACAAATTGGGAACAAAGTGAACTTAACAGGCTATGTTCAGGAAAGATTGTTTGAAGCACAAAAGAAGTGGGGGCAAAAGAAGTTTTTGAATGGCAGTTCCGCTCTTACATTACTGATTTATGAAGCTTTAGAAATGAAGAACTGTTTGAGAGAGATGCCTACCTCGGAAGGACTGGCAAGATACGCAAAATCTGCTACGGTCCCTAAGAAGAAGAAATCGGTAGTTATGGTTGAAGAAGCTGGAACCAGCATACAAAAGCCCATGAGGGGTACGAAGCGATTACGGGAAGAGGAAGCCCAGGCTACACCACAATCAAAGAGAACTCATCTCTTACCGAAGATCACGACGGCTCAAATGCCGATTACAAAGAGAGATCTGTCCGCTGCCCTCGAAGAGACACATCAGTACATGCAAGGGCAGGTGAACTTAAATATTCAAGGTCATCATTATAGACAAGCTAGTCAGGAGAAACAAAAACAAAGTCCAAAGAAGACACCAAAACAAGCGGGAAGATACAAGGAACTAGGGATCGAGGACTCTAGTACAAATACGGACTCCAACCCTGACAAAGATACCTTGGATACTGATATACGGACAGAAACACAAGAAGATGAATGGAATGAAGTTGATCATGTGGAAGTGACGCCACAAAATCAGGAAGAAAAGGAAAAGAGAGTCGAAGGATCTATGGAACCGGAGCATGTCATTCAATTGAATGACACTACAAAAATAAGCATCAAGGAAGATACAACCAGTGCTACACATGTAAAACAACCTATCAAAGAGGAAGAACAAACTCCAGTAAGTAAGGAAACAGAAGGGCTACAAAACCAAGAACAGACTGTGATCGAAGTGCCTGATGACACACCTCAAGGAAACAAAGAAGACATGGGGGCTGAGCCAAGGATCCAACTTCAAATTAGGCAGCCCCATGACATTACATTACATGTGACTCAGGGCAAAGACATCAATACCGAAGAAGAACCGAGTATACCAAAAACATGGCTAAATGTGGATGTTACTCAGCTAAAGCCTGTAGTGAAGCAGATGATTCAGACAGCCATGGATACACAGCAACAAATGATGGACATAGATGCAGATTATGATAAGGCCATGAGAGAAAAAAGTCAATTCCAGCTCATGAGCGAACAGCTGTCCTCACAACTCATCGAAGCACAAAAGGCGATCACGATCAAAAGCAATGAGTTGCTCGAAATAAAAACACAATATGAATCCTTAGTGACTCAACACCACCTACTCCAGGCACAGCTCATGAATTTACAAAAATTACATGATGCAAGCGAGGCCGACAAAGAGCGAATGAGAGCTAGGAGTACTTTGCTACAGACACAGCTACAAGTATATATGGAAGAAAATGACACATTGAGAAACAGGAATAAGGAATTAATGAAGTCATTATTATATGATCAACCTATCGAGCAACAGGAATCTTCAGACACCAAAGAGAAAGATTTAAGAGAGCAGATAGCACAACATGCAGACTTGCTGCGACAAGAGCAAGCAGTACGTGAAGAATCAGAACGGAAGTACACTCAGGAAATATGTGAACTAAAAAAGCAGTTAAATATACCACAGGGAAAACTGGTCCAAAGCTATAGTGAAAACATGGATCATGTAGCTGACATAGGTAAAGAATTGCTGGCCACTAAAGAAACACTCAGGGAAGCCATGCAAAAGGTAAAAGAAAAAGATGAATGCATAGCACGATTGAAGACTCAGATGAAAGAGAAAGCACCGATCAGGACACCAGTAGTGCCAGAAAAGGAAAATCCTACTGACGAGGTAGAGGTAAGTCCTCTATCTCACCCGATCTATAATTCTCCAATACGTGAGCAGGTGGCGGATATACATGATGATCATCCTATGCCATATACTGCAGAAATAAGTCAGAAGGAACGGGCACTAGTGGTGTCCCGATTGACAGAAAATTTTGAAAATGAAGTGGTAAAAGTCATGAAAGAGGCCAAGATCAAAGGTAAAGACCTGGACAAAATCATGAAGCCATTTAATATTCCATATGGACTCTTGAAAGAAAAGACAAGACGCTATATAATAAAGATTACAAGGAAGAGTCCAGATGAGCAGCTAAACTTCAAACATGACACATTCGCATACACTCAAGCAGAGTTTGAAGCTGCGCAACTAGTGTGGCGACGAAGGTTTTTGGAGAAACATCCCACACTACGAGTGCATTGGCAAGCAGCGCCATATGCATTCCAGGTAAACCCTTCATTTTGTCCATTACCACGCAGAAGGGATACCAGGGAATTTTTGGATTTGCAAAGAAGCGGCACTATCAATAAGCAGTGGCTCAATTATCCTATGCTTCCGAGCCCGCCACATAATTATTTACCAACGGAGGATTATATGGTCAAAACCATAGAATTTTGGCTATAGAATTACGCGAAAGTACCTGATTTAGCTATAAAAATGACAAACAAAATACTTAGCATGATCCTCACAGTTTTGAAAGTATTCAAACACGCGGCTTACACCTTTTTGAACTTCATCGGTATTAATCAGGGCACGGAGATCCTCATTTTTGATCTCTCAGTTATGCCTAGCCGCCCAACAATAATGGCTTATTATTCTAGAATTATGTTCTTGCCAAGCGTATATATGCAAACTTTCGAAGAAGCTTTCTTCACAGGGTTTTTTGAAATAGATTCCGAAATCTTTTTGAAGATGTCATCTAATTTAAATGCCAGATTAGTGGCATATGAACTCAGCTTCTTCGCAGATCACAGACAGCCACCCAATGACGGTGTGAAAACAGAACAATGGAAACAACTCATGATACGTGAAGCAAATCTGCTAAATGATACAGAGCAAAGAGTTTATCAAACATATGCCCGTCGCTTATCAAAGCCTGTCGGGGACGACAGAGTCCAGGAGGGGGGCAGTGTTGAGGGAGAATCGAGTAAGAAGAAGAAAAGAAGAAGACAACGAAAGAAGTAGCTTCACTAAAAAGCAATATCTGAAGATATATCTCTGCAAGAAGCCCCGCAGGGGTGCAACACCCATCTCTGCACAGAGCCCCGCAAGGGGCACGCATCAGGCAAAAAGGCAAAACATCCAGGTCATGCACGGTGGAAAAAAGCAAACAGCCTCAAAGCAATACAACAGGGTCAGATGTGTGCAACCAGGAAAAATCAGAGGACCAAAAGTTATAAAGGGGTACAGGCTGAAAAGTTTAAGAGGGTGACTAAGAACAGCACATTCCTAGTCACTGGTGGCGTGCGTGGCAACCCAAGTCAACAGGCAAGACAAGTGCAACAGGCTCTCGAGTAGTAGAGCTTGAATCAAGAAGGCCATCAAATCTGCATGTCTGTTTAACTACAGACAACACTGACCAAGGGAAGCGTGCGGAGAAAAGAAGTAAACGGATGACAAGAAGCAAAGTCTGTCAAGGGACGACAGAGACGAAGAGGGGGAGAGTGTTGCAGAGCGGAAGAAAGCATAAAGCAGAGAAAAAGACGGGCCCTAAAATTTTTCCGATTTGGACATCATATTTTGTATCATAACCACTCTTGTAATATATTTTCCTTTGTAAATGCACTAGAGGAGTCCTCTAGATGCATCCCCACAGAAGAGTAGAGATTACCCATGTAAAATAGTAGGAAATTAGTCTCTTAGTGAATAAAGTGCCGGTCACTTGTGTGAAAGGACCAAACTTAGGGCTCATGTATATAAGTCACTTTGTCACTCTTTGTAAAAAACTCTTGCCATTGTGAAGAAGGAGCTTTGCAGAATTTTCGAGTTTGCCTCTTTCTTGCTGATTTTGATCTTCATTTCGCTCTTGTATGTGTGTGTGATGCTTGAAATGCATGTGTAGGACTGTTGTCTACCCCTTCCCCTTGATTTTGAGCTGCTGTAGTGCGTGCGTAAGCTAAGAGAAGCTGTGGCGCGGGCATTTGTGATTCCCGCCATTCACTGTTTTTGCCATAACTTGAAGCAGAGTGGTCAGAATTGAGTGAAACCACTGCCATTGGATGCGTCTCGTCGAGAGCTTCGAAACGAGTACGCTATTGCCTATATTCGGAGTTCTGGGCTGGGAGAAAACCTCAAAATACCAAAACTGCTGTAAGAGGCTTGCGGCAAACACTTTCAGTATTTCAGAGAGTGTGAAGAGGTAGTAGTCTTTTCTCATGCGTGCTAGCTAAACCACTTCAGTTTCCATCACGTGTGCACACGTCTCCATACACTTGGTAAGTCGCTCCTTAGGATTGACATTTAAATGTGTGTTAAAGTACCCACTATATGCACTTGTGTGGCAATTGAGGTATAGTCTCATTGGCACAAGTCCTTGAGCCGTCTCGGCTCAAGTACACACCAACCTACCAGATAGGATTGATGAGTTTGGAAATGTCATTCCTGAGAATGAAATAGGAGACCTAGAGCAAGGAAATGTAGGACAAGGACCCTAGACTCCTAGAGGTAAGTCAGTTCTGACCAGAGTGATTACACCATATTGGATCCCTCAAGACAACAAAAGCATAGAACTATTCTTGAATAGAGAAACAGAGGAAGCCTTTTGGAGATTCAAGGCAGATCAACCTAGCCAATTGGGCATAGTCATAATCTATGAATTCAAAGATCCTGAGATACCAGGCAAAGTTGTCTACCTGGATAACACATAAGAGAAGATATTCTTGGTAACAGAACATGATAGATACGCATATACTTGGAAGAGTGAATTGATTTTCCCTCCACCAAGATCCAATGTTTCCCATGGCCTCCAAGGAGTAGGATCATCCCACACTCATGAAGCCCAGAGAGAAAGAACTAGAGAGAGACCTGAGGTAAGTTTTGCACACACCGTGGGCAGGAATAGGTCAGGATTTGAAAATGAAAGACCTGAAAGAGAGAGACATCAAGCACATAGACAACAAAGAGAGGAACAAGATTTTCCATTGCCTAGACCCCGAGAGCACCCAAGAACCCTTAGACCCACTCAAGTGATCAAGGCAATGAAGAATTATTTTGATGGGTCAGGAGATCCTTATGATCATGTGGCCGAGTTCAAACAAGTGTTAACAGCTGAACAGGTTGAGGATTTGTTCACCCAGTACAAGGCATTTGGTCTGACTCTTAAGGGCACTGCCTTAGCTTGGTTTCAACCACTGAGTAGTCGCAACTATCGCGATATAGGTCAACTGCTAGACGAATTCATTGTAGAATTTTCCAAGAGTGGTATCAGGCATAACACTTCATCTTTGATCCACAGCTTCAAGCAAACACCCCAAGAAACAGTGTGACTAGTAGGTAGAAGGTTTAGACAGTACCTAGAAAGATGCCCTGCTCCAGAGCTACCCACACCCGCCAAACAAGTGGCTTTGTTCTTAGATGTCTTACTGAGCACAAAGTTAAGATCATATGTATACTTGAAAGAGCCTAGATCCATAGAAGAGTGCGTGCGTACATGCATTGACATAGAAGATAACTTGGGTGAGGAGTTAGGATTATCCAAACTCTATAAGGATTCAGATAGTTCTACTAGTCATACTTCAAAAATCTCCACAGAAATAGATGAGATAGCTGAGCAAGTTGCCAAGAAGCTGGGAGTCCAAAATAGACAAACCCAGAGGGTCACTCCATTGAATTGGTGTTATACTTGCGGAGGCGACCACCTGGCTAATGTATGCCCATTGCACAACCAGAACATGAGAGAAAGGAATGCTCCATATTGCACTATTGAGAGAAAATATACGAACCACACGGCTCAAGATTGTCCCTATAATAGGCAGGCTGTCAGACAGAATTATCAACAACCTTACCAACCGGGTATCAAAACCAATACCAATAGCCATATTATAGACCACAACAGCAATATCAGGCACAATATAGGCCACAACCAGTCTTGGGAAACCAACCACCAGCTCTTGCCAACATGATTCCAGTCAAATATGATATGGGAGAGGAAAATCCAAATAGAGCATTGGTGCCACTAACCCCATTGATACCAGATAATGACTCTCATGCTCATAGTTCAGACTACTCCCATGAAGGTAGTCCACATGCTTATTACACAGAGTCACCTGAACATAGTGAGATTTACTCGTATCAATATGAGGCACCACCTATGGAGCAAAATTGGGAGCCAGAATACTCCAATGTCATGTACACAAATCCTAACCCTAGGCCCCAATTGAGACAAATGAGACCACAAGCCCCTAGAGGATCTTGTTTCAGATGTCAAGGTGACCATTTCATTTGTGACTGTCCCCACCCACCATCTCCGAGTCAAGGACAGGCTATCACAATACAGGCTTTTTGTCCTGATTATGGCAAAGACCATCTCCCGAGAGATTGTCCAAGAAACCCCTCCAGTGCACCCAAGATTACACCCATTAATGTGGTAGCCTTAGTGGCAGATTCAAGTTCAAATAGTAGCAATGTGGCTCCTATACAAGCTGTCACTAGAGCACAAGCCTTAAAACAGGATAAACCAGCAGAACAATCAGAGTCGAGTGAATCAGGAGAGCCTAGTAAGAGGAAAACAAGAACATGGAAGGATACCAGAGAGAAGGCCAATCGCAAGTGGAACAAAAAGTTATCGAAACTAGAAGAAAGCTTGAAAGACGCAAAAACAAAAATAGAAGACATTGCATCTCAAAACCCCTCGCATGCCGAAACTCCATCCACTCCACCTCATCCCACCCCACCACCCATTGTAAATAGACCACAACCAGGGTCTGTTCTTGCAGATCCAACCCCAGAAGGCTTGGACATGATGTTCAAGGCCTACCAGGCTCGACTTCAAGAAGGGCCTACAACTGCAAACCTAGACAAGAGTTACCCTAGAGCAGATTTAGAGATTGAACGGATGAAAATGTGCATGAAAATGGTAGAACAAGCTCAAGCTATACTAGAGACTAGTCAAAAGTTCAATCAGACAAACTCTGTCAAACCGGATTTGCATTTTCAGGGCTTACTAGAAAGATTAGAGCAATTGGTAAACAAACCACAAGTTTCTTTACCGCCACAGGCTCAACCAGTTATTGAGAGAAGAAGCTCACTACCAATGGGAGCGTATGTTCCTAATTCCACGGATGCCAGAATACCTCCTTCAATTCAACAGTACTCTCAAGAGTTCTTGCGGGAAATACAAGAAGATAAATGGGCCAAGGAGAAGGGTAATTCCCCTCCTATTCCTGAGATTGATGATCTTCATGATCAATTTCCCCAAGACATTCTATCTATTTACGAAGATGAAGCAAAACAACAAGAAGACGAAAGGTTAGATTTTGAATCTAATACCTTAGAAGAACTTCCTCAATTTCCAGGCCCATGGGAATCTAAATCTCTCCAGATTAGAGCTCCCACAATAAAAGTAAGAAATGAAGACTCAGTGGTTCCAAGGAACACTGATGTCGTGAAGAACACTAAGGTTCAGTGTCATCTCACTATAGAAGAGCTGCTCAAAGCAAAACCTGAGCTTTGGAATCATGTGAAAGATCAAGTTCCAGAACTTGATTCCAAAATGCCAAAAGCAGGCTCTAAACAAAAAGTACCAGAGATACCTCTAGACAAAATAGGGGACATGTGTGAGGGTGAAGAAGGTAATACTTATCTTCCAATCACCCACCAAGGTTACACAACCAAAGCAATCATAGATTCAGGTGCTGGTGTTGCTATTGGGACCACCTCCTTGTGGAAGCAATGGGGCAAGCCCACATTAAGACCAACTAGAATGAAGCTTCAAATGGCTGATGGTCATTTTGAAAGACCTCTAGGATTGCTAGAAGGAATAACTCTAACCACTTGTGGTGTAGAGTTTGAGCACACATTTGCTATATGTGACTTTGAGAAGAATAATGTCTATGAGATGATCCTAGGAAGACCCTTCCTACGACAATTGCAAATAGTACAGGATTGGGGAACCAAATCCTTGTACTTGCAGCACTTAGGGGTCACCACCAAGGTCAATTTGAAGGATTACACCTTCAGAGATGTACCACCCTTACAGTGGAATTCTATCCACAAAGCGAAAGAAGATTCTATCTCTGTGCATTCTGAAAGTTCACCTGATCCATCATGGCTGCATGAAGATACTCATTTGTGGATGTGCAAGGTCGTAGAGGAGGAGGAAAAACGTTTAAAGGCAAGAGAAGAAGGAACTTCGCCAGGAGATAGACCAATTAAAGACCCAGCCTATACACCGATGATCTTTCCAGATGAGGAATTTGAGCCTCATGGCTGGCCAAAAATCTTAGCCACCATGGACATTGCTATCAATGAAGAACAATGGACACCTCATTGTGATGAGGAGGGTTATGATATCTCAGCATGTGTCAGCCCTTGCTAGAAGAATGTGACCCTAGTGATGTCATAGAAGAAGAAGAGAATGACGATGATATAGAGTCCATTGTGATGGATAGTTGCTTTAACTCAGAGCAGCACTATCTGGAAGATATAGGAGTGTTCACCCATAAAGAAGAAGAACCTCTCACAAGTATTAAAACGGTAAATTCGAAGGCTGGAAGTGAGAGCAGTCAAAAAAAAAAGAAAAGAAAAGCAGTGAAACAAGAAGAGGAGGAATCATTGTTTGAAGTACCAGAAAACTTCAAGAAATATGAAGTTGACGACCGCAAAATTTTGGTACGAATGCCTCAGAGAGAGGCCATCGTAGGAGAATCATATGATAATAAAGAAAAAACCAAGAAGATTGTAGTGACCATCGAAGAGAACGAAGAGAGATGCACATATATAGGAGATGACCTCAGTGCAAGAGAAGAAATGGAGCTTGTAGCTCTATTAAGGGAATATAGGGGCGTGTTTGCGTGGCACTATAGAGACTTGAAAGGGGTAGATCCAAGAATTTGCTCTCATACTATCCCCATGACTGCTGATGCCAAGCCCACCAAACAGAAGCCCTACACATATAATGATACCTATGCAGCCAAAATAAAAGAAGAAATTGATAGGTTGATTGAAGCTGGATTCATCTATGAGATTGAGCATACTGAATGGGTGTCCCCCATTGTAGTGGTGCCCAAGAAGAATGGAAATTTGCGAGTGTGTATTAACCTTAAAAAAGTTAATGCCGCTACTATCAGAGATAGTTATCCACTTCCAATCACGGAACACCTTTTGGAGCGTGTTGCAGGCAAGGAAGTTTATAGCTTCCTTGATGGGTTTTCAGGTTACAATCAAGTAGCCATTGCCCCAGAAGATCAACACAAAACAGCTTTTGCTACAGAGTGGGGAATCTTTGCATTTCATGTGATGCCATTTGGGCTCACCAATGCACCTGCAACATTCCAAAGGCTCATGTGTCATGTCTTCAAAGAGTTCTTGCGAAAGAGCTTAGAGGTGTATGTGGATGATTTATGTGCTCATTCCCAAGAAAGAAGATTTCACATCCCTGAGCTTAGACAAACCTTCAACAAATGTAGAGAATATCGAGTGTGTCTGAACCCAGAAAAGTGTGTGTTCATGGTGCGGCAAGGTAAAATCTTAGGTCATATTGTTTCTAAGAATGGAATCTCAACAGATGAAGATAAGGTACGAGCCATAGCGGAGCTACCAAGGCCAAGGAATGTTAAAGAGGTACAAGCCTTTATGGGCCATTGTGGATATTACCGCAGGTTTATCCACATGTACGCAATCATAGCTAGACCCCTTTATGCCTTGTTGTCTAATTTTGAGTGGAATGGTGAATGCGAGAATTCTTTCAATGAACTGAAGAAATGTTTATGCACAGCACCAATACTGAACACTCCTGATTGGAATAAACCATTCCATGTCCATGTGGATGCATCCAATCATGCCATAGGATGTGTGCTAGCACAACCCACAGGTGAAGGGAATTTAGATTTGCCCATAGCATACACTAGTAGACAGCTCACCGCAGCTGAACGAAACTATACCACAACTGAGCGAGAGGGCTTAGGCATGATATATGCTGTGAAGAAGTTTAGACACACACACACACACACACACACACACACACACACATATATATATATATATATATATATATATATATATATATATATATATATATATATATATATATATATATATATATATATATATATATATATATATATATATATATATATATATATATATATATATATATATATATATATTAATTGGCCAACAAGTTCAAGTTTTTAGTATGACTTTGAAGTTGTTGTCAGGAAAGATAGAACCCACCTTCGGGCAGATCACCTTTCTCGCATCACTTCAGGAGAGTCACCGCAAGGAGTGTCTGACTAATTACCGGATGCTTATCTGTTCAATTTAGAAGTTGTTCCTAAATGGGCAAATAAGTTGGTACCAGTCCTAACATTTGGCCCTACAAATAAGAATGTGAAAAAATCACAAGAAGAAATTGTAGGATCACAAAAATATCACATATTGGCAGGAAGCATGTACAAACAAGATACTGAGGGTGTATTAGCTTGTTGTGTCGAGGATGACGAACATAGTAGTTGGTTGCAGCAAGCTCATGAAGGATTGCTAGGAAATCACTATTCTAAACAAGGAACATTGCAGAATCTGAAGCGTTTAGGAGTGTATTGGCCTAGCATGGACAAAGAAATACATGAGTGGATTAAGAATTGTCCAATATGCAAAGAGAGACCACCAGTGGAGCATGCCACCCTTTATCAAGTGTCATTAATTCCTGATTGGAGTGCTCCATTGGTAGAGTTTATGAGATCGGGAAGATTACCCAAAGAGGCTAGTCTAGCAAGAAGACGAAGCATGGCACAAGAGGCTCAAGGCTATGCCTTAGTAGGAGACAACTTATACCGAAGAGACAAAGATGGTTACTTAAGACTGTGCATTCATGAATCAGACTATTTGAAAGTCTTAGAAACTGCACACAGCGGTGTCGCAGGTGGACACTTCGGTCCTGATCGAGTAATCAAGACCATTCTATTCTCAAGACTTTGGTGGCCCACTCTTCATATGGATGCACATACCTATGTGAAGAAATGTGACACATGTCAACGTGCACAATATCCAGTTAGAAAAGACGAGATGCCTTTGAGGCCAATGATGGGAGCACGTGCATTCTCAAAATGGGGTATAGACTTTGTAGGTCCTATTAACCCCCCAGCTAGAAACTCCCATGCATAGTATATTATTGTAGCCACAGATTACCTTACCAAGTGGGTAGACGTGAAAGACACAACAAAGAATGATGCTCAGACTACGGCTAAGTTCTTATTCGCCAATGTGTTCACGAGATATGGATTACCAATAGAGTTAGTCAGCGATAGAGGCACCCACTTCTTAAATGAAGTCATTGAAAATCCTCTCCAAGAATTCTTGGTGGTACATAAGAAGTCTGCCCCCTATCATCCCAAAGCTAACGGATAGGCCGAGAGCACAAATAAGATCCTATGTAATGTCTTGACTAAATTGGTAAATAATAAATGCTTTGATTGGGACAAACAGCTTCATCATGTTGTTTGGGCTTACCGAGTTGCCTACAAAACAGTACTCAATGCCATCCCATTTCAGATGGTCTTTGGACAGAATGTTGTGCTACCTTTAGATTTCCTAATCCCAGCATTAAAAGTAGCACAAGAGCATGAGTGGAATGGACATGAGTTGTCTTCTAGGATCTTTGATCTGGAACGCTTAGGTGAGACGAGGCTACGAGCGGCGACAGGCATCTATGCTACAAAGAAGAGGCAAAAGGCATACTTTGATGCACACATTAAGGATAAGGGACTGAAAGAGGGAGATCTAGTGTTGGTTTACACACTAAAACAACATGCCCGTAAGTTGGAAAAACGAGGATATGGACCCATGATCATTAACAGAATTTCCACTAGCGGCGCGGTTCAGTTGGCCACTCTAGAAGGAGATATCTTGCCAAACTATATTAGTGGATGTAGAGTCAAGTTATACCAAGAACCTCTTACAGAGGATATGCTTACGAGACTCAACACTGCTAAGAGGCGAAAAGAAGAGGAGTTAAGGGTGAGGGAAGAAGCACAAGCAGAGGCTAGAGAGCGCATAAGGCGAAATAAGTTAAGGCGACTAGGCCTAGATGTCAACTCAAAAGCTCCAAAATATCACATGGATATGTGCCAAAAGTCAGGCATAGCGACTTCCCAAGTCATTGACCGACGTCCCTTTGTGACCATAGAGATAGTACAAGGAAAGGGTGCAAGGGCTGTGAAAGCATTGATTGACTCAGGTGCAGCAAGTAGTGCAGTTCGACTTTCCTACTGCCAAGACTTGCAGTTGAACATCAATCCCATAGAAGCTTATCTCATAGGATTGGGAGGTGTGGAAACCCCTTTTGGGCGAGGTGGAACTTCCCATCTACCTGCAAGATGTTCCAATGAAAGTCAAAGTGCTAGTGTGTCAAGATGAGAACCTTACAGAACGACTTGTCTTAGGACAAGATTGGATTTTTGACAATGCAGTCAACTTAAACCTAAGAAGTCAAATTCTTCAAGTTTGGGTACATGAACGATGCATTACATTAGAATTAGAGAACTGCATGCTCCCCGATCATGGCACCACACACTCTCTTAGCTCTTCTAAGACTAATCATATGGAAGAAGATGTTGTATGTTTCAAAAGCTCTATGATGCAGAAGGAGTCAATAGTGGAAGAACAGGTTCGAAGGCGGGTGGACCTTTCTTCTTCTCCAAAGAATCAAGTAGCCACACTCGTAAATCCACCCCAGAGGCACACACAACCGATCACGACAATGGCTACATCAAATAGAAAGACACCATTCGATAAGAAAGCACTTCCGAGCATGACGCAGATCTGGGTACGCAAAGGAGAGAAACCACCAGCCTTGCCCCCACAAATCCCATCCAGGCAAGCCAACCAGGTCAGAAGACGAAGGAAGCAGCTGGGACAAGCTCAATCACAAGGTATCCAACAAGTTTGGGTGCCTAAGAAATTAGCTGCAGCTCAACAAGGGTGATTACAGATGTGGGTATCTAAGAAGATCTTACATCTACAACAACCTATGTTCTCCCACATGCAAAAGGTCTCAACAAAGAAGCCAAGAAGCGAAGAGGGTAAGAACCACTTACACAGACCGAAAGAAGATCAAATCAGCTCTTCAACAATAGTAGGACAACGTGCAAAAAGGATAAGGGTTTGGAAGCCAAAAGTACAAGTAGCCTCCATCGAACCAAAGCGCCAACCACACTGGAAACCACAGTTCAGAATGCATCCAAAGAGGAAGACGCCTAAAGTAATCTCTACAGTGCCAACTGTTGTTCTAAAATGGATCCCTATAAAGAGGAAGGATCAGTGGTCATCTCAAGATCCAATGGATACCTCCAGCAAAGATGACACCAACATCTGCAAGTGACATCAGGCCTCGACGAGCGACAACCATGTGCTCCTTGCACAACCTTGTCTTTTGCACCATTCAGGTCATGCATTTCCAAAGTATGCATTGATATAGGGCCCTTTTACATGGCCGTGCATAGACACATTTGAGAATCCCAGGCACAAGAGCACATGGACACAGGTCAATTAGTTTTACTGATACTAACGCCTATCTTCTTGTTTTGTGACTTTGTTCCTCAAAAAAAAAATAAAAAAAAAAAAAGCGGGAGAGAGCTTGTTCCCAGGTTTGGCTTATGAAACATGAATGATTCATGCTTAGTTGAAGGTGGAATTGTTGATTACTAGGCATTTATCAATTTGGATAGAAGTGTGTCTCGGCTAGCAGATGATATTATTGCTGCCTTATCTGGTAGATGGCAAGCATTTGGCATGAACATGGCATCTACAACTGTGATTTTCTCTTACCATGGTAGGAATGAAGAGCTTGAAGGTCCGCAACTTGAGTGATGCTTAACTACTTCATGTACGAGAGCATCCAAGGAGATATCTGCAAAGGGTAGTTCTGGAGGAGAAGACTCCTGCATATGGTGAGCTAAAGAGAATATGTGAAACTCAGCTTGGTGTAGTTACCCAATGTTGTTTGCCAAGGAATATAAAGGAATTCAATTCTCAGTATTTGGCAAATGTTGCTTTGAAAAGAGGAGAGAGGATCCACCACTCAAAAGATCTCATCAGTGGACAATCAACATGGACATTCATCAACAATGTTCCATCCCAAAGGCCGAGTGTACAACACGAAGAGATAAACATCGATCAACCTTCTCCATGGTAAGTATCTTTACTCTGGAAACACCATAACCATGATAGCTTAGGAAACCTCTTCGTCGGCATACCCTTGAGCACTTAGCTCAAGACCCCAATTTTGGCACCATACTTTTTCCAATGCATTTTCCACGTAAGCATGCCTAGGGCTACATTACAAGGCCGTGCACAAGGCACATATGTTCCTCAACCCATACACGAACACACTTACCCATCACTCAATATGGGTTATGAGTACTTGGCATGACTACTATGCACATCAACTGTGGAAGATCTAGAAAACATCAACGGAGACTCACAACGACACAGTCATGCTGGAATCCAAGGAAGAAGCACATACCAAGAGGCTACCACTTGCAAAGACTCGCAGTGATAGATGAAGAACCAGACACATCTGGAAGTCAGACGACTTTTTTTCATACAGACGGGACACTCCCTCTCAAGGCACTACTTGGAACAACCACTACAACAAGGGTCTGTCAGGGACAACAGACTCGAGAGGGGGGGGGAGTGTTGAAGCTCAAAGTCAAGGAAAAAGCATGGAAGCACATCAAAAGGTGAACACACAAGGAAAGGGAGCAAGCAGGGAGCTCCAAGAAGTGTATGTCAAATTTTCATAAGAATACCCTACAACAATAGTGATTTTCATCACTAAAAACCATTGTAAATACCATTTTCTATTTTTAGTAACTCCATTTTGTTCAAGCTGAGGAGTCCTCAAGCTTGAGGAGTACTAGAAGTACCATCGTACCAATTTTCATAATTTTTAGACTTCGTTTGAGCCCTCAAATAAGCCCTGGAACCTAATTTTTAACTAGGTCGGACACTAGGTCTGGACAGGGCCAAAACTAGTCAAAAAACTATAAAAAAGAGCTAGAGAGCTCATTTTTGGCGGGAGCTTGTGAGAGAATAGAGCTTTTGTAAGAGAACTCTTTTGCAATCGAAGCTTTCCATTGTTCCTCTCTTTGATCTTACTTTGTGCGCGTGTGTGTGTATGTGTGTGCATGTGTGTATGCTTTCACTCACGCACTTGTGCCTTCACTTGCTCGTGGTCTTCATACCGGTCCTCACGTCTCCACAGATTGACAAGTAAAGGAGGTGGTGCTTACGCTTGAGCTACACCAGTGGGCATTTGAGATGAGTGTGGGCATTAATGCACAGATGTCACTGATGGATGTGTGCATTGTAGTAGATGACTCAACCCCTACAAAATCTTCTAGGAGATTGAAGCTTCTTGGGGACTAATTTTGGATGTTTGAAATATCTTTTTTGTGTACCCTCAAAAGAAAAATGAATGATGTGTTACAACAAAATAAAATGACTGCAAAACGAGGGTGCACATGAATCATATGTGACCTCATAAAAAAGAAAACAAAAGATGTAGGGTAAAGCAAAAAGAAAATGGAGCATTTTGGAGGGTTGTGCATATAGTTAAAAAGAAAAGAAAATACATCTCCTTCCACCACTTGAGAATAAGATAAATTTATAAGAGATGGAATATGGAAGTAGTCATAGGGGGACTACTTAATGAAATGCGATGAGTTATCAGGCAATTAGTGTCAGATGGATGGCCTCATAGGGTTTCCCTATGAGCGCAACTTTAGACGCATGTATTGAAAATGATGTGAAATATGTGGGTCTTGAGCAAAGTGCTAAATGTCTATTTGAAAATGATGATTCCTAAGCTATGGGGAACGATTCTTTTTATTTTCTGTAAAATTTTTCTTTTTCCCTTTGTTTTATTGCCTCGATGAGGCATATTATACAAAAGATAGGCAATATTGCACCTGATGTATGGCTCCCTCCTCTTTCTTGGTTGTACAAGGTTGGAAGGTAAAGACAATGAGAGTTGTGGTTGAAAAGCTTGCAATGAATCAACATATTTTTAATGTGCACCTTGAGAGATACACTTCTTGATATTTTTTGATATCACCATGGACTATGTCAATGTGGGTGCTCTTGAGAAGACCAATCGAAAAATTAAAAGCATCTACATGGATAGGGAGTAGTTTGTCCCAATATGGGGCCTTTAATATTAGTGCTCATATGAGATGTCTATTGAGCACTTGAAAAGAGTTTTCGCTCCTCTATCCACTCAAAATTCTTCAAATCACATACAATAGCTTAGGAATGGTTGCATGCATGTGTATGAACCTTCTATAATATCTGCAATATCCCATAAACTCTTGGACTTCTTTTGCATTTCTTTGTCTCAGTAATTTTTCTATGGCTTTGAATTTTTCCTCATCTATTGATATGCCATTCTTTGAGAGTATGTGCCAAGGGTTTTACCTTGGCATACCATAAAGACATACTTTTCAAGATTTAGGCATGTTTTATAACATGTGTTCATCAAAATATGCACAAAAGTCATCTAGGTATACTTCTAACATTTTTGAAGAACTTCCTTAAAGATATGACACATTAACCTTTGAAATGTGATTGGGGAATTAGTTAATCTAGCTAGAATTACTTGGAAAGCATATATGACCTATTCTATTACAAAGGCAGTCTTATGTTGATCCTCTAGTGAAAGTGGCACTTGATTATAACCAAAAAAACCATAAGCTATGAGCTTCTTTTCCAACTACCCTTTCTAGTAAATGATATCCAATTGATAATGGACAGCTATCCCAGATATTGTTTGCATTCACTTTCTTGAGATTAATGTAAATAGGTAGTTTGTAATTCTTTTTTGGGACGACCACTATAGCTCAGACCTATTCTATATGCACGATTCCATAGATGAAACCAATGGCCTATAATTTATCAATCTTTGCTTTGATTTTAGAAGACTAGGCCTCATTGTATGTGTATGGTTTCTATTTAGAGGATTGAGCATCTGGTGCCATGGGAACTCCATGAACACATATGTCTAGAAACTCCCTTCAAGTCCTTGTGTGCAAGCAAAGACATCTCAATATCCTCATAAGAGGTGTATGAGATATTCTTCTTCAAATCTTGACAAATAATTTGCAATATATGAGCACATTTCTTCATTATCTTGTACTACTATGGCTTCTTTCTTGGTGTCTTCTTTGTCATCATATGTCTCTCCCTTGGTCTTTTCTTATTTTGGTAATGAAGTAACTATTTTCCACCTCTACTTGATACTTCTTGAAGTGCTTAGAAACTTCAAAATCTTTTGTCTTTGTTGACTTATGGCTAGGAACACTAGCTTATTCATTCTCAACATCATGTTTGTGGACTTGGAAGATAGCATATGTAGGCTCGTCCATGTAAGAACAATCAATTTGTGTCCCCACATCGTTCATATAATCGACTTCATTAGAGTATGTCCCTTCCATGTAGAGAAACGCTAATGTATGATCCTACATCACTTACAAGGTATGGAATTACTTCAATAGGTCTCAATAGTTCCACCATAAGATCTTCTACCACACTCACCATAAAAGCATCCAACTCATAGCCATCTTCACCAGAGTAATGTATGAGCATTTGTTTGTTGAAAACAACTTTGATGGCACTTAGGATAGGACTAGAGCAAAAAGGATCAAATTCATACTCTCTCAAATTAGAGGTTGATATATATTTTGGATCCATAATTGATCTTTTGGATGGTTGATTTGATTCTTATGGCCCTGTTTGACACAACTAAATACTTGTATCTTCATGCATTCATGAGGTCAAGTTGAACTTCCCCCTCATCATGAAGCTTTTGTCCTTGTCATTGTGGATTTCACATCATTGGAGAGGTGAAACATCTTTGTAGGCAGTGATCTTCAAATTTATCTTGATTGTTGTGATTTGATGCTAGATATAAATAGCATTATCTCCCTAGTCTTTTACCACTTTCATAGTCTTTTTTAAGTGTAATTCATAGTTTCTCACTTGTCCAAATTCACAAATGGCAATTTTGTGCTCAAATTCTGCACCACAGGTGGTCAAAACAATATTTTTAAAGAGACCTAATGAAGAGACACCATATGTTTGTCTGCTATTCATAGACACATTCTAGTGGGACTTAAGAATGGCTTGCCCTACTTCTCTCATGATAAAGAGACCAAATGAAGAGACACCATATGTTTGTCTACTAGTCATAGACACATTCTAATGGGACTTTGGTTGGCTTGGCCCAGTTCTCCCATAAGTTCCTGATAGCAATTACTACTCCTACTCTTAGTCTAATAGTTTTAGTAGTCATACTACTATACGTGATGGGTAAAAGAGTATTCCCCTCATTGCCTTCACTATAGTCTTGAATCTTATCAAGAGGAATCTCATGGATGTGTGCCTCAATATATTTATTTTGTCCTTTGGAAATATGCTTTAGATTCAATGTAGTTGTTTATTTACATTTAGAAGCTTCTTCATAGTCTCCAAGATGTTGTGCTAGAGAATGGAAATGTGTTTCCCCATCATTCCATGACATTGGAATTACTAGATCTTAAGGAGGTAAGTCACTTCTCCTTGATTCATAGCATGCTTGGAACTTTGAGCATGGAGGTCTTAAAACTATATCAATGACCACATGTACGTACATAAGGGATATCCAAAAAATCATACATGGTGTGTATATGCTCAGTATATGCAATAAAATGGCATTGAAAAGCTAAACTTAGATCCCAACCCTAGCCAACAATAGTTGCAAGTGTCTATCAACTCTGTTTTAGACCCAAAAAACTTGCATAAATTTTGAGTGCTACCTCCCACGACAACTGAAAGCCTTCCAATAAACCTATAAGAAGAATCAAGAGCTGAGAATTGAGTGATAACACAGAATGTACACTACCAAGGAGATAGAATCTCAAGGGCCTCTAGCACCAAGAATGATCTTTGGAACAATCTTTCCACTTGTGTCATCGAAACTATTCCAAAACTAAAAAATAAAACGATTAGAATATTTTAATTCAAAATTCAAATGAGTATTAAAAAGTGATTAGAATATTTTGTTGGAATCAATCAATAGCTACCTACTAAAATCAAGGAGAAAAGCCTATATATAATTTAGTGAAGATGCCATGGGAGATAGCAAAGCACTCACTCACTTCTAGAGTTTCCATTGTACTTATCTCATAGCCATTGTAGTCATCCAACACCTCGAAGAATTGTACTTTGCATATAATCATCTTCTTGAGCTATTATCCCTTGGCATTTGTGTTTTGTTCAAGTTTTCCAACTTTATAAAGGCGTTGAAGTAATGGTCTCATTGTCTCACCCAATGCAATATTTTGATCATTAAAACTTTGTGTGTAGAGATATGCATCACTCTCTATGATTGTGTATGGGTATTGTTTGTGAAGGGATGGTGGAATAGGCTCCAGAGATGAGTTGGTGTTGTACAAAACCTTCTCTACACCTGCCAATCTAACTTTAGGGATGCTTAATATACTCCTTTAACTTCACAATGATGCATTTGGAACCACTAAGTCCTTTGGAACATCATAAATGTTTGCATCAAAATAGATAACTTGCATATGCAAGAAATGTGAAGAACCTTCTATTGTGTGAATAGAAGGTCTCAGAATCATGCTAAAAGCTCACAACCTGGTATGAATTGAACAAAGAGCTTTTTCACACATCTAATTGGAGTGTGTAAAGAAAGTTATTTCATCAATTTAGTTGTACCATACACTCACAAATGAATCTTTTGTCTTGGCATGATAGATAGGGTTAGAAGCAAGATGTAATGAGCTAATATTGTCTCCAAATATATGTGTTCAACCCTAAATCTCAATAACGGATTCTAATCCACATAGCTTCTTGTGTAGCATTTGCAAGTCCTCTGTATTCAACCTCTATTGATGAAAGCGCAATTGTGGGTTGCTTCTTTCAGGACCATGAAATCAACTTTGTACCTGAAAAAGCAAGATAACCAGATGTGCTTCTCTTATCATCTTTAGAGCCTGGCCAATCTACATTAGAAGATATTTTAACATCTACATCAGATGTATAAGGATAGTATAACCCTTCATTTATTGTGCCCTTCAAATACTTTAGGATTCTCTTGGTTGTATCCATGTGAGGCTTCCTTGGAGTATGCATGAACTGACTCAGCACACTAACTCCATAGCAGATATCTACTCTAGTTAGAGTAGCATAATTTAGGCTTCCAACTAGACTTTGATAGCTAGTAACATCTTCAATTAGCTCACCTTCATGAGCACTTAACTTCAGATTTACCTCCATGGGTGTACCTGCAACCTTTGTATTTTACATCTTGAACTTAGTGAGCATATCTCCAATGTACTTTCTTTGAGTGAGGAACATACCTTTCTTTGTATATACCACTTCCAAGCCTAAGAAGTATACAAGTAAACAAAGATCATTGATCTTGAACTCCTGCTTCATTTGAGCTTTAATCCTCCTAATTCCCTCTGCATCACTTCCTATAATGATTATATCATCCGCATATACACAAAGATATATGTGATTCCTCTTAATGAAGAGGGAAGGATATGCCTTGCTTACAATAAAACCTTTATCTCTCAAGTAAGTGACAAGTCTATGATTCCAAGCTCTAGGAGCTTGCTTCAAGCCATACAAGGCTTTCCTCAACATGTACACATGTTCAGGATATCTTTGATCTTCGAAACCAGGAGGTTGAGCCATATATACCTCCTCTAAAATCCAACAATTTAAGAAAACATTTTTAACATCCATTTGATATATCTTCCAATTCTTGGAAGATGCAACACTCATTAGTACTCTAACTATAGGCATTTTTGCCACAAGTGAGAATGTCTCTTCATAATCAATACCTTGGGTTTGTGCAAACCCTTTGGCTACAAGCCTTGCTTTTTACCTATTAATTGAGCCATCAGAATTCTTCTTTACCTTTTATATCCACCTTGAGCCAATGACCTTCATAGATGGTTTCTTGGGTACCAATTCCCGAGTCTGATTTTCTTGTGGATCTTCTATTTCTTCTTAAATGGCACTCCTCCATTATGCCTTCTTCTTGGCTTCTTCATATGTAGACGGGTCTTCAGATTTTGAGTCCTATGCTATGCATATTGAATGTTTAGTGACTAAAGAGGTATCCTTTTCTCCCTAATAGACCTTCTTATAGTTTGTTGAGAAGATTCTCCCACATCTCTCAACTCCTACATTTTAGTTTTGCCTTTGGAGTTCCAAGAATTGATTTCCCTTCTTGGTCTTCTAGTCATCATCAACATCACTAGATGCTTCAAGTGTTGGCTCATTCCTCTTAGATAATGTTGGAAATTCTTCCTCTAGATCATAGGGAAGTTTGATTTTCTTGCAATCATCTTTAAACCAAGATTTGTTTTCATCAAACACAACATCTCTACTTACAGTAAAACCTTTGTTGCTTGGATTGTATAGTCCATAATCTTTCTGATTAAGGTCATAAACAATAAAGATGCATTTCTCTGCCTTTGGATCTAACTTGCCTCTTATTTGTGAAGATATGTGTGCATATTCTATGCACCCAAAGATCCTCTAATGATCAAGGCTAGGTCTTCTTCCATTCCATGCTTCATATGGTGTCATCTCATCCAATGGTTTTAATGGGAGTCTATTGATCATGTGGTTGTGGATACAACCTCTACCCATAGGTAATTTGGTAATTTCTTTTCAATTAGAATTAACCTTGTAGCACCCACAACTATCATGTTTTTTCTCTCTGACACTCCATTTTGCTCTGGAGTATACCTTGTAGTTACCTCTACCCATAGGTAATTTGGTAATTTCTTTTCAATTAGCATTAACCTTGTAGCCCCCACAATTGTCATGTTTTTTCTCTCTGACACTCCATTTTGCTCTGGAGTATACCTTGTAGTAATCTCTCTTTTGATTCCTCTCTCTTGGAGATAAGAATCAAAGTCATGGGAGAAATATCCTCCCTCTCCATCTGACCTTAGTCTCTTCAAAGTTTTCTTTGTTTGATTTTCTACAAGTGCTAGGTATTTATTAAAACATGAGAATACTTCATCTTTATGCTTCACAAAGTATAGTATTCTGCATTTGCTACAATCATCGATGAATGACACACAAAACCTAGATCAGACATTGAAGGCTCCTTGCTTGGTCCCCATACATTTGTATGGACTAGCTCAAATAGGTCTCGATATATGTATCCCTTCTTTGTGAATTGCCTGTGTGGCTTACCAAATTAACAAGCACTACATTTGTAGATCATGTGTTGTTTGGATATGTTTGGTAAGCCAAGCACACTCTGATCCATATTGATTTGCTTCATTTTCATCAAACACAACATCTCTACTTACAATAAAACCTTTGTTGCTTGGATTGTATAGTCCATAATCTTTCTGATTAAGGTCATAGACAATAAAGATGCCATTCACTTTCTTTGGATCTAACTTGCCTCTTATTTCTGAAGATATGTGTGCATATGCTATGCACCCAAAGATCCTCTAATGATCAAGGCTAGGTCTTCTTCCATTCCATGCTTCATATGGTGTCATCCCATTCAATGGTTTTAATGGGAGTCAATTGATCATGTGGTTGTGGATACAACCTCTACCCATAGGTAATTTGCTAATTTATTTTCAATTAGCATTATCATTGTAGCCCCCATAATTGTCACATTTTTCTCTCTGAAAATCCATTTTGCTCTAGAGTATACCTTGTAGTAATCTCTCTTTTGATTCCTCTCTCTTGGAGATAAGAATCAAAGTCATCGGAGAAATATCCTCCCTCTCCATCTGACCTTAGTCTCTTCAAAGTTTTCCCTGTTTGATTTTCTACAAGTGCTAGGTAAATATTTCTTAAAACATGAGAATACTTCATCTTTATGCTTCATAAAGTATAGTATTCTCCATCTGCTACAATCATCAATGAATGACACACGAAACCTGGATCACACAACTAAGGCTCCTTGCCTGGTTCCCATACATTTGTATGGACTTGCTCCAATAGGTCTCCATGTATGTATCCCTTCTTTGTGAATTGCCTGTGTGACTTACCAAATTAACAAGCACTACATTTGTAGACCATGTGTTGTTTGGATAATTTTGGTAAGCCAAGCACACTCTGATCCATATTGATTTGCTTCATTTTCATCAAACACAACATCTCTACTCAATGAATGACACACAAAACCTGGATCAGACATTGAAGGCTCCTTGTTTGGTCCCCATACATTTGAACGGACTAGCTCCAATAGGTCTCCATGTATGTATCCCTTCTTTGTGAATTGCCTGTGTGACTTACCAAATTAACAAGCACTACATTTGTAGATCATGTGTTGTTTGGATATGTTTGGTAAGCCAAGCACACTCTGATCCATATTGATTTGCTTCATTTTCATCAAACACAACATCTCTACTTACAATAAAACCTTTGTTGCTTGGATTGTATAGTCCATAATCTTTCTGATTAAGGTCATAGACAATAAAGCTGCATTTATCTGCCTTTGGATCTAACTTGCCTCTTATTTGTGAAGATATATGTGCATATGCTATGCACCCAAAGATCCTCTAATGATCAAGGCTAGGTCTTCTTCCATTCCATGCTTCATATGGTGTCATCCCATCCAATGGTTTTAATGGGAGTCTATTGATCATGTGGCTGTGGATACAACCTCTACCCATAGGTAATTTGGTAATTTCTTTTCAATTAGCATTAACCTTGCACCCCGACAATTGTTATGTTTTTTCTCTCTCACACTCCATTTTGCTCTGGATTATACCTTGTAGTAATCTCTCTTTTGATTCCTCTCTCTTGGAGATAAGAATCAAAGTCATGGGAGAAATATCCTCCCTCTCCATCTGACCTTAGTCTCTTCAAAGTTTTCCCTGTTTGATTTTCTACAAGTGCTAGCTATTTCTTAAAACATGAGAATACTTCCTCTTTATGCTTCATAAAGTATGTATTCTGCATCTACTACAATTATCAATGAATGACACACAAAACCTGGATCAGACATTGAAGGCTCCTTGCTTGGTCCCCATACATTTGTATGGACTAGCTCTAATAGGTCTCCATATATGTATCCCTTCTTTGTGAATTGCCTGTGTGACTTACCAAATTAACAAGCACTACATTTGTAGATCATGTGTTGTTTCGATATGTTTGGTAAGCCAAGCACACTCTGATCCATATTGATTTGCTTCATTTTCATCAAACACAACATGTCTACTTACAATAAAACCTTTGTTGCTTGGATTGTATAGTCCATAATCTTTCTGATTAAGGTCATAGACAATAAAGATGCATTTCTCTGCCTTTGGATCTACCTTGCCTCTTATTAGTGAAGATATATGTGCATATGCTATGCACCCAAAGATCCTCTAATGATCAAGGCTAGGTCTTCTTCCATTCCATGCTTCATATGGTGTCATCCCATCCAATGGTTTTAATGGGAGTCTATTGATCATGTGGTTGTGGATACAACCTCTACCCATAGGTAATTTGGTAATTTCTTTTCAATTAGCATTAACCTTGTAGCACCCACAATTGTCATGTTTTTTCTCTCTCACACTCCATTTTGCTCTAGAGTATACCTTGTAGTAATCTCTCTTTTGAGTCCTCTCTCTTGGAGATAAGAATCAAAGTCATGGGAGAAATATCCTCCCTCTCCATCTGACCTTAGTCTCTTCAAAGTTTTCCGTGTTTGATTTTCTACAGGTGCTAGGTATTTCTTAAAACATGAGAATACTTCATCTTTATGCTTCATAAAGTATAGTATTCTCCATCTGCTACAATCATCAATGAATGACACACAAAACCTGGATCAGACATTGAAGGCTCCTTGCTTGGTCCCCATACATTTGTATAGACTAGCTCCAATAGGTCTCCATGTATGTATCCCTTCTTTGTAAATTGCCTGTGTGACTTACCAAATTAATAAGCACTACATTTGTAGATCATGTGTTGTTTGGATATGTTTGGTAAGCCAAGCACACTCTGATCCATATTGATTTGCTTCATTTTCATCAAACACAACATCTCTACTTACAATAAAACCTTTGTTGCTTGGATTGTATAGTCCATAATCTTTCTGATTAAGGTCATAGAGAATAAAGATGCATTTCTCTGCCTTTGGATCTAACTTGCCTCTTATTTATGAAGATATGTGTGCATATGCTATGCACCCAAAGATCCTCTAATGATCAAGGCTAGGTCTTCTTCCATTCCATAATCCATATGGTGTCATCCCATCCAATGGTTTTAATGGGAGTCTATTGATCATGTGGTTGTGGATACAACCTCTACCCATAGGTAATTTGCTATTTTCTTTTCAATTAGCATTAAACTTGTAGCCCCCACAATTGTCATGTTTTTTCTATCTGACACTCCATTTTGCTCTGGAGTATACCTTGTAGTAATCTCTCTTTTGATTCCTCTCTCTTGGAGATAAGAATCAAAGTCATGGGAGAAATATCCTCCCTCTCCATCTGACCTTAGTCTCTTCGAAGGTTTCCGTGTTTGATTTTCTACAAGTGCTAGGTATTTATTAAAACATGAGAATATGTCATCTTTATGCCTCATAAAGTATAGTATTCTCCATCTACTACAATCATCAATGAATGACACATAAAACGTGGATCAGACATTGAAGGCTCCTTGCTTGGTCCCCATACATTTGTATGGACTAGCTCCAATAGGTCTCCATGTATGTATCCTCTAATGATCAAGGCTAGTTCTTCTTCCATTCCATGCTTCATATGGTGTCATCCCTTCCAATGGTTTTAGCATTAACCTTGTAGCCCCCACAATTGTCATGTTTTTTCTCTCTCACACTCCATTTTGCTCTGGAGTATACCTTGTATTAATCTCTCTTCTGATTCCTCTCTCTTGGAGGTAAGAATAAAAGTTATGGGAAAATATCCTCCCTCTCCATCTGACCTTAGTCTCTTCAAATTTTTCCCTGTTTGATTTTCTACAAGTGCTAGGTATTTCTTAAAAAATGAGAATACTTCATCTTCTGCTTCATAAAGTATGGTATTCTCCATCTGCTACAATCATCAATGAATGACACACAAAACCTGGATCAGACATTGAAGGCTCCTTGCTTGGTCCACATACATTTGTATGGACTAGCTCCAATAGGTCTCCATGTATGTATCTCTTCTTTGTCAATTGCATGTGTGACTTACCAAATTAACAAGCACTACATTTGTAGATCATGTGTTGTTTGGATATGTTTGGTAAGCCAAGCACACTCTGATCCATATTGATTTGTTTCATTTTCACCAAACACAACATCTCTACTTACAATAAAACCTTTGTTGCTTGGATTGTATAGTCCATAATCTTTCTGATTCAAGTCATAGACAATAAAGATGCATTTTTCTGCCTTTGGATCTAACTTGCCTCTTACTTGTGAAGATATGTGTGCATATGCTATGCACCCAAAGATCCTCTAATGATCAAGGCTAGGTCTTCTTCCATTCCATGCTTCATATGGTGTCATCCCATCCAATGGTTTTAATGGGATTCTATTAATCAAGTGGTTGTGGATACAACCTCTACCCCTAGGTAATTTGGTAATTTCTTTTCAATTAGCATTAACCTTGTAGCCCCCACAGTTGTCATGTTTTTTCTCTCTCACACTCCATTTTGCTCTGGAGTATACCTTGTAGTAATCTCTCTTTTGATTCCTCTCTCTTAGAGATAAGAATCAAAGTCATGGGAGAAATATCCTCCCTCTGAATTTGACCTTAGTCTCTTCAAAGTCTTCCCTGTTTGATTTTCTACAAGTGCTAGCTATTTCTTAAAACATGAGAATACTTCATCTTTATGCTTCATAAAGTATAGTATTCTCCATCTGCTACAATCATCAATGAATGACACAAAAAACCTTGATCAGACATTGAAGGCTCCTTGCTTGGTCCCCATACATTTGTATAGACTAGCTCCAATAGGTCTCCATGTATGTATCCCTTCTTTGTGAACTGCCTGTGTGACTTACCAAATTAACAAGCACTACATTTGTAGATCATGTGTTGTTTGGATATGTTTGATAAGCCAAGCACACTCTGATCCATATTGATCTGCTTCATTTTCATCAAACACAACAACTCTACTTACAATAAAACCTTTATTGCTTGGATTGTATAGACCATAATCTTTCTGATTAAGGTCATAGACAATAAAGATGCATTTCTCTGCCTTTGGATCTAACTTGCCTCTTATTTGTGAAGATATGTGTGCATATGCTATGCACCCAAAGATCTTTTGATGATCAAGGCTAGGTCTTCTTCCATTCCATGCTTCATATGGTGTCATCCCATCCAATGGTTTTAATGGGAGTCTATTGATCATGTGGTTGTGGATACACCTCTACCCATAGGTAATTTGGTAATTTCTTTTCAATTAGCATTAACCTTGTAGCCCCCACAATTGTCATGTTTTTTCTCTCTCACACTCCATTTTGCTCTGGTGTATTCCTTGTAGTAATCTCTCTTTTGATTCCTGTCCATTGGAGATAAGAATCAAAGTCATGGGAGAAATATCCTCCCTCTCCATCTGACCTTAGTCTCTTCAAAGGTTTCCTTGGTTGATTTTCTACAAGTGCTAGGTATTTCTTAAAACATGAGAATACTTCATCTTTATGCTTCATAAAGTATAGTATTCTCCATCTGCTACAATCATCAATGAATGACACACAAAACCTCGATCAGACATTGAAGGCTCCTTGCTTGGTCCCCATACATTTGTTTGGACTAGCTCCAATAGGTCTCCATGATGTATCCCTTCTTTGTGAATTTCTTGTGTGACTTACCAAATTGACAAGCACTACATTTGTAGATCATGTGTTGTTTGGATATGTTTGGTAAGCCAAGCACACTCTGATCCATATTGATTTGCTTCATTTTCATCAAACACAACATCTCTACTTACAATAAAACCTTTGTTGCTTGGATTGTATGGTCCATAATCTTTCTGATTAAGGTCATAGACAATATAGATGCATTTCTCTACCTTTGGATCTAACTTGCCTCTTATTTTTGAAGATATATGTGCATATGCTATGCACCCAAAGATCCTCTAATGATCAAGGCTAGGTCTTCTTCCATTCCATGCTTCATATCGTGTCATCCCATCCAATGGTTTTAATGGGAGTCTATTGATCATGTGGTTGTGGATACAACCTTTACCCATAGGTAATTTGGTAATTTCTTTTCAATTAGCATTAACCTTGTAGTCCCCCACAATTGTCATGTTTTTTCTCTCTGACACTCCATTTTGCTCTTGAGTATACCTTGTAGTAATCTCTCTTTTGATTCCTCTCTCTTGGAGATAAGAATCAAAGTCATGGGAGAAATATCCTCCCTCTCCATCTGACCTTAGTCTCTTCAAAGTCTTCCTTCTTTGATTTTATACAAGTGCTAGGTATTTCTTAAAACATGAGAATACTTCATCGTTATGCTTCATAAAGTATAGTATTCTCCATCTGCTACAATCATCAATGAATGACACACAAAACCTGGATCAGACATTGAAGGCTCCTTACTTGGTCCTCATACATTTGTATGGACTAGGTCCAATAGGTCTCCATGTATGTATCCCTTCTTTGTGAATTGCCTGTGTGACTTACCAAATTAACAAGCACTACATTTGTAGATCATGTGTTGTTTGGATATGTTTGGTAAGCCAAGCACACTCTGATCCATATTGATTTGCTTCGTTTTCATCAAACACAACATCTCTACTTACAATAAAACCTTTGTTGCTTGGATTGTATAGTCCATAATGTTTTTGATTAAGGTCATAGATAATAAAGATGCATTTCTCTGCCTTTGGATCTAACTTGCCTCTTATTTGTGAAGATATGTGTGCATATGCTATGCACCCAAAGATCCTCTAATGATCAAGGCTAGGTCTTCTTCCATTCCATGCTTCATATGGTGTCATCCCATCCAATGGTTTTAATGGGAGTCTATTGATCATGTGGTTGTGGATACAACCTCTACCCATAGGTGATTTGGTAATTTATTTTCAATTAGCATTCACCTTGTTCCCCCACAATTGTCATGTTTTTTCTCTCTGACACTCCATTTTGCTCTGGAGTATACCTTGTAGTAATCTCTCTTTTGATTCCTCTCTCTTGGAGATAAGAATCAAAGTCATGGGAGAAATATCCTCCCTCCCCATCTGACCTTAGTCTCTTCAAAGTTTTCCCTGTTTGATTTTCCACAAGTGCTAGGTATTTCTTAAAACATGAGAATACTTCATCTTTATGCTTCATAAAGTATAGTATTCTCCATCTGCTAAAATCATCAATGAATGACACACAAAACCTGGATCAAACATTGAGGGCTCCTTGTTTGGTCCCCATACATTTGTATGGACTAGCTCCAATATGTCTCCATGTATGTATCCCTTCTTTGTGAATTGCCTGTGTGACTTACCAAATTAACAAGCACTACATTTGTAGATCATGTGTTGTTTGGATATGTTTGGTAAGCCAAGCACACTCTGATCCATATTGATTTGCTTCATTTTCATCAAACACAACATCTCTACTTACAATAAAACCTTTGTTGCTTGGATTGTATAGGCCATAATCTTTCTGATTAAGGTCATAGACAATAAAGATGCATTTCTCTGCCTTTGGATCTAACTTGCCTCTTATTTGTGAAGATATGTGTGCATATGCAATGCACCCAAAGATCCTCTAATGATCAAGGCTAGGTCTTCTTCTATTCCATGCTTCATATGGTGTCATCCCATCCGATGTTTTTAATAGCAGTCTATTGATCATGTGGTTGTGGATACAACCTCTACCCATAGGTTATTTGGTAATTTCTTTTCAATTAGCATTAGCCTTGTAGCCCCCACAATTGTCATGTTTTTTCTCTCTGACACTCCATTTTGCTCTGGAGTATACCTTGTAGTAATCTCTCTTTTGATTCCTCTCTCCTCGAGATAAGAATCAAAGTCATGGGAGAAATATCCTCCTTCTCCATCTGACCTTAGTCTCTTCAAAGTTTTCCCTATTTGATTTTCTACAAGTGCTAGGTATTTCTTAAAACATGAGAATACTTCATCTTTATGCTTCATAAAGTATAGTTTTCTCCATCTGCTACAATCATCAATCAATGACACACAAAACCTGGATCAAACATTGAAGGCTCCTTGATTGGTCCCCATACCTTTGTATGGACTAGCTCCAATAGGTCTCCATGTATGTATCCCTTCTTTGTGAATTGCCGGTGTGACTTACCAAATTAACAAGCACTACATTTGTAGATCATGTGTTGTTCGGATATGTTTGGTAAGCCAAGCACACTCTGATCCATATTGATTTATTTCATTTTCATCAAACACAACATCTCTACTTACAATAAAACCTTTGTTGCTTGGATTGTATAGGCCATAATCTTTCTGATTAAGGTCATAGACGATAAAGATGCATTTCTCTACCTTTGGACCTAACTTGCCTCTTATTTGTGAAGATATGTATGCATATGCTATGCACCCAAAGATCCTCTAATGATCAAGGCTAGGTCTTCTTCCATTCCATGCTTCATATGGTGTCATCCCATCCAATGGTTTTAATGGGAGTCTATTGATCATGTGGTTGTGGATACAAACTCTACCCATTGGTAATTTGGTAATTTCTTTTCAATTAGCATTAATCTTGTAGCCCTCACAATTGTCATGTTTTTTCTCTCTGACACTCCATTTTGCTCTGGAGTATACCTTGGAGTAATCTCTATTTTGATTCCTCTCTCTTGGAGATAAGAATCGAAGTCATGGGAGAAATATCCTCCCTCTCCATCTCACCTTAGTCTCTTCAAAGTTTTCCCTGTTTGATTTTCTACAAGTGCTAGCTATTTCTTAAAACATGAGAATACTTCATCTTTATGCTTCATAGAGTATAGTATTCTCCATCTGCTACAATCATCAATGAATGACACACAAAACCTTGATCAGACATTGAAGGCTCCTTGCTTGGTCCCCATACATTTCTATGGACTAGCTCCAATAGGTCTCCATGTATGTATCCCTTCTTTGTGTGGGTACAACCTCTACCCATAGGTAATTTGGTAATTTATTTTCAATTAGCATTAACCTTGTAGCCCCCACAATTGTCATATTTTTTCTCTCTCACACTCCATTTTGCTCTGGAGTATACCTTGTAGTAATCTCTCTTTTGATTGCTCTCTCTTAGAGACAAGAATCAAAGTCATGGGAGAAATATCCTCCCTCTCCATCTGACCGCCCTGTTTGATTTTCTACAAGTGCTAGGTATTTCTTAAAACATGAGAATACTTCATCTTTATGCTTCATAAAGTATAGTATTCTCCATCTGCTAAAATCATCAATGAATGACACACAAAACCTACATCAGACATTGAAGGCTCCTTGCTTGGTCCCCATACATTTGTATGGAATAGCTCCAATAGGTCTCCATGTATGTATCCCTTCTTTCTGAATTGCATGTGTGACTTACCAAATTAACAAGCACTACATTTGTAGATCATGTGTTGTTTGGATATGTTTGGTAAGCCAAGCACACTCTGATCCATATTGATTCGCTTCATTTTCATTAAACACAACATCTCTACTTACAATGAAACCTTTGTTGCTTGAATTGTATAGGCCATAATCTTTCTGATTAAGGTCATAGACAATGAAGATGCATTTCTCTGCCTTTGGATCTAACTTGCCTCTTATTTGTGAAGATATGTGTGCATATGCTATGCACCCAAAGATCCTCTAATGATCAAGGCTAGGTCTTCTTCCATTCCATGCTTCATATGGTGTCATCCCATCCAATGGTTTTAATGGGAGTCTATTGATCATGTGGTTGTGGATACAACCTCTACCCATAGGTAATTTGGTAATTTCTTTTCAATTAGCATTAACCTTGTAGCCCCCACAATTGTCATGTTTTTTTCTCTCTGACACTCCATTTTGCTCTGGAGTATACCTTGTAGTAATCTGCCTTTTGATTCCTCTCTCTTGGAGATAAGAATCAAAGTCATGGGAGAAATACCCTCCCTCTCCATCTGACCTTAGTCTCTTCAAAGTTTTCCCTGTTTGATTTTCTACAAGTGCTAGGTATTTCTTAAAACATGAGAATACTTCATCCCTATGCTTCATAAAGTATAGTATTCTCCATCTGCTACAGTCATCAATGAATGACACACAAAACCTGGATCTAACATTGAAGACTCCTTTCTTCGTCCCCATACATTTGTATGGATTAACTCCAATAGGTCTCCATGTATGTATCCCTTCTTTGTGAATTGCATGTGTGACTTAACAAATTAACAAGCACTACATTTGTAGATCATGTGTTCTTTGGATATATTTGGTAATCCAAGCACACTCTAATCCATATTGATTTGCTTCATTTTCATCAAACACAACATCTCTACTTACAATAAAACCTTTGTTGCTTGGATTGTATAGTCCATAATCTTTGTGATTAAGGTCATAGACAATAAAGATGCATTTCTCTACCTTAAAATCTAACTTGCCTCTTATTTGTGAAGATATGTGTGCATATGCTATGCACCCAAAGATCCTCTAATGATCAAGGCTAGGTCTTCTTCCATTCCATGCTTCATATGGTGTCATCCCATCCAATCGTTTTAATGGGAGTCTATTGATCATGTAGTTGTGGATACAACCTCTACCCATAGGTAATTTGGTAATCTCTTTTCAATTAGCATTAACCTTGTAGCCCCCACAATTGTCATGTTTTTTCTCTCTCACACTCCATTTTGCTCTGGAGTATACCTTGTAGTAATCTCTCTTTTGATTCCTCTCTCTTGGAGATAAGAATCAAAGTCATGGGAGAAATATCCTCCCTCTCCATCTGACCTTAGTCTCTTCAAAGTTTTCCCTGTTTGATTTTCTACAAGTGCTAGGTATTTCTTAAAACATGAGAATACTTCATCTTTATGCTTCATAAAGTATAGTATTCTCCATCTGCTACAATCATCAATGAATCACACACAAAACCTGAATCAGACATTGAAGGCCCCTTGCTTGGTCCCCATACATTTGTATGGACTAGCTCCAATAGGTCTCCATGTATGTATCCCCTCTTTGTGAATTGCCTATGTGACTTACCAAAATAACAAGCACTACATTTGTAGATCATGTGTTGTTTGGATATGTTTGGTAAGCCAAGCACACTCTCATCCATATTGATTTGCTTCATTTTCATCAAACACAACATCTCTACTTACAATGGAACCTTTGTTGCTTGGATTGTATAGGCCATAATCTTTCTGATTAAGGTCATAGACAATGAAGATGCATTTCTCTGCCTTTGGATCTAACTTGCCTCTTATTTGTGAAGATTTGTGTTCATATGCTATTTACCCAAAGATCCTCTAATGATCAAGGCTAGGTCTTCTTCCATTCCATGCTTCATATGGTGTCATCCCATCCAATGGATTTAATGGGAGTCTATTGATCATGTGGTTGTGGATACAACCTCTACCCATAGGTAATTTGGTAATTTCTTTTCAATTAGCATTAACCTTGTAGCCCCCACAATTGTCATGTTTTTTTTCTCTCTCACACTCCATTTTGCTCTAGAGTATACCTTGTAGTAATCTATCTTTTGATTCCTCTCTCTTGGAGATAAGAATCAAAGTCATGGGAGAAATACCCTCCATCTCCATTTGACCTTAGTCTCTTCGAAGTTTTCCCTGTTTGATTTTCTACAAGTGCTAGGTATTTCTTAAAACATGAGAATACTTCATCCTTATGCTTCATAAAGTATAGTATTCTCCATCTGCTACAGTCATCAATGAATGACACACAAAACCTGGATCAAACATTGAAGACTCCTTTCTTTGTCCCCATATATTTGTATGGACTAACTCCAATAGGTCTCCATGTATGTATCCCTTCTTTGTGAATTGCATGTGTGACTTAACAAATCAACAAGCACTAGATTTGTAGATCATGTGTTGTTTGGATATGTTTGGTAATCCAAGCACACTCTGATCCATATTGATTTGCTTCATTTTCATCAAACACAACATCTCTACTTACAATAAAACCTTTGTTGCTTGGATTGTATAGTCCATAATCTTTCTGATTAAGGTCATAGACAATAAAGATGCAATTCTCTGCCTTTGGATCTAACTTGCCTCTTATTTGTGAAGATATGTGTGCATATGCTATGCACCCAAAGATCCTCTAATGATCAAGGCTAGGTCTTCTTCCATTCCATGCTTCATATGGTGTCATCCCATCCAATGGTTTGAATGGGAGTCTATTGATCATGTGGTTGTGAATACAACCTCTACCCATAGGTAATTTGGTAATCTCTTTTCAATTAGCATTAACCTTGCAGCCCCCACAATTGTCATGTTTTTTCTCTCTCACACTCCATTTTGCTCTGGAGTATACCTTGTAGTAATCTCTCTCGTGGAGATAAGAATCAAAGTCATGGGAGAAATATCCTCCCTCTCCATCTGACCTTAGTCTCTTCAAAGTTTTCCTTGTTTGATTTTCTACAAGTGCTAGGTATTTCTTAAAAAATGAGAATACTTCGTCTTTATGCTTCATAAATTATAGTATTCTCCATCTGCTACAATCATCAATGAATCACACACAAAACCTGAATCAGACATTGAAGGCCCCTTGCTTGGTCCCCATACATTTGTATGGACTAGCTCCAATAGGTCTCCATGTATGTATCCCTTCTTTGTGAATTGCACAAAGAATTGCATGTGTGACTTACCAAAATAACAAGCACTACATTTGTAGATCATGTGTTGTTTGGATATGTTTGGTAAGCCAAGCACACTCTGATCCATATTGATTTGCTTCATTTTCATCAAACACAACATCTCTACTTACAATAAAACCTTTCTTGCTTCGATTGTATAGTCCATAATCATTCTGATTAAGGTCATAGACAATAAAGATGCATTTCTCTGCCTTTGGATCTAACTTGCCTCTTATTTGTGAAGATATGTGTGCATATGCTATGCACCCAAAGATCCTCTAATGATCAAGGCTAGGTCTTCTTCCATTCCATGCTTCATATGGTGTCATCCCATCCAATGGTTTTAATGGGAGTCTATTGATCATGTGGTTGTGGATACAACCTCTACCCATAGGTAATTTGGTAATTTCTTTTTAATTAGCATTAACCTTGTAGCCCCCACAATTATCATGTTTTTTCTCTCTCACACTCTGTTTCGCTCTGGAGTATACCTTGTAGTAATCTCTCTTTTGATTCCTCTCTCTTGGAAATAAGAATCAAAGTCATGGGAGAAATATCCTCCCTCTCCATCTGATCTTAGGCTCTTCAAAGTTTTCCCTGTTTGATTTTCTACAAGTGCTAGGTATTTCTTAAAACATGAGAATACTTCATCTTTATGCTTCATAAAGTATAGTATTCTCCATCTGCTACAATCATCAATGAATGACACACCAAACCTGGATCAGACATTGAAGGCTCCTTGCTTGGTCCCCATACATTTGTATGGACTAGCTCCAATAGGTCTCCATGTATATATCCCTTCTTTGTGAATTGCTCGTGTGACTTACCAAATTAACAAGCACCACATTTGTAGACCATGTGTTGTTTGGATACGTTTGGTAAGCCAAGCACACTCTGATCCATATTGATTTGCTTCATTTTCATCAAACACAACATCTCTACTTACAATAAAACCTTTGTTGCTTGGATTGTATAGTCCATAATCTTTGTGATTAAGGTCATAGACAATAAAGATGCATTTCTTTGCCTTTGGATCTAACTTGCCTCTTATTTGTGAAGATATGTGTGCATATGCTATGCACCCAAAGATCCTCTAATGATCAAGGCTACGTCTTCTTCCATTCCATACTTCATATGGTGTCATCACATCCAATGGTTTTGATGGGAGTCTATTGATCATGTGGTTGTGGATACAACCTCTACCCATAGGTAATTTGCTAATTTCTTTTCAATTAGCATTAACCTTGTAGCCCCCACAATTGTTATGTTTTTTCTCTCTGAAACTCCATTTTGCTCTGGAGTATACCTTGTAGTAATCTCTCTTTTGATTCCTCTCTCTTAGGAGATAAGAATCAAAGTCATGGCAGAAATATCCTCCCTCTCCATCTGACCTTAGTCTCTTCAAAGTTTTCCCTGATTGATTTTCTACAAGTGTTAGGTATTTCTTAAAACATGAGAATACTTCATCTTTATGCTTCATAAAGTATAGTATTCTCCATCTGCTACAATCATCAATGAATGACACAAAACCTGGATCAGACAGTGAAGGCTCCTTGCCTTGTCCCCATACATTTGTATGGACTAGCTCCAATAGGTCTCCATGTATGTATCCCTTCTTTGTGAATTGCCTGTGTGACTTACCAAATTAACAAGCACTACATTTGTAGATCATGTGTTGTTTGAATATGTTTGGTAAGCCAAGCACACTTTGATCCATATTGATTTGCTTCATTTTCATCAAACACAACATCTCTACTTACAATAAAACCTTTGTTGCTTGGATTGTATAGTCCATAATCTTTCTGATTAAGGTCATAGACAATAAAGATGCATTTCTCTGCCTTTGGTTCTAACTTGCCTCTTATTTGTGAAGATATGTGTGCATATGTTATGCACCCAAATATCCTCTTATGATCAAGGCTACGTCTTCTTCCATTCCATGCTTCATATGGTGTCATCCCATCCAATGGTTTTAATGGGAGTTTATTGATCATGTGGTTGTGGATACAACCTCTACCCATAGGTAATTTGGTAATTTCGTTTCATTTAGCATTAACCTTGTAGCCCCTACAATTGTCATGACTTTTCTCTCTCACACTCCATTTCGCTCTGGAGTATACCTTGTAGTAATCTGTCTTTTGATTCCTCTCTCTTGGAGATAAGAATCAAAGTCATGGGACAAATATCCTCCCTCTCCATCTCACCTTAGTCTCTTCAAAGTTTTCCCTGTTTGATTTTCTACAAGTGCTAGGTATTTCTTAAAACATGAGAATACTTCATCTTTATGCTTCATAAAGTATAGTATTCTCCATCTGCTACAATCATCAATGAATGACACACAAAACCTGGATCAGACATTGAAGGCTCCTTGCTTGGTCCCCATACATTTGTATGGACTAGCTCCAATAGGTCTCCATGTATGTATCCCTTCTTTGTGAATTGTCTGTGTGACTTACCAAATTAACAAGCACTACATTTGTAGATCATGTGTTGTTTGGATATGTTTGGTAAGCCAAGCACACTCTGATCCATATTGATTTGCTTCATTTTCATCAAACACAACATCTCTACTTACAATAAAACCTTTGTTGCTTGGATTGTATAGTCCATAATCTTTCTGATTAAGGTCATAGACAATAAAGATGCATTTCTCTGCCTTCGGATCTAACTTGCCTCTTATTTGTGAAGATATGTGTGCATATGCTATGCACCCAAAGATCCTCTAATGATCAAGGCTAGGTCTTCTTCCATTCCATGCTTCATATGGTGTCATCCCATCCAATGGTTTTAATGGGAGTCTATTGATCATGTGGTTGTGGATACAACCTCTACCCATAGGTAATTTGGTAATCTCTTTTCAATTAGCATTAACCTTGTAGCCCCCACAATTGTCATGTTTTTTCTCTCTCACACTCCATTTTGCTCTAGAGTATACCTTGTAGTAATCTCTCTTTTGATTCCTCTCTCCTGGAGATAAGAATCAAAGTCATGGGAGAAATATCCTCCCTCTCCATCTGACCTTAGTCTCTTCAAAGTTTTCCCTGTTTGATTTTCTACAAGTGCTAGGTATTTCTTAAAACATGAGAATACTTCATCTTTATGCTTCATAAAGTATAGTATTCTCCATCTGCTACAATCATCAATGAATCACACACAGAACCTGAATCAGACATTGATGGCCCCTTTCTTGGTCCCCATACATTTGTATGGACTAGCTCGAATAGGTCTCCATGTATGTATCCCTTCTTTGTGAATTGCATGTGTGACTTACCAAAATAACAAGCACTACATTTGTAGATCATGTGTTGTTTGGATATGTTTGGTAAGCCAAGCACACTCTGATCCATATTGATTTGCTTCATTTTCATCAAACACAACATCTCTACTTACAATAAAACCTTTGTTGCTTGGATTGTATAGTCCATAGTCTTTCTGATTAAGGTCATAGACAATAAAGATGCATTTCTCTGCCTTTGGATCTAACTTGCCTCTTATTTGTTAAGATATGTGTGCATATGCTATGCACCCAAAGATCCTCTAATGATCAAGGCTAGGTCTTCTTCCATTCCATGCTTCATATGGTGTCATCCCATCCAATGGTTTTAATGGGAGTCTATTGATCATGTGGTTGTGGATACAACCTCTACCCATAGGTAATTTGGTAATTTCTTTTTAATTAGCATTAACCTTGTAGCCCCCACAATTATCATGTTTTTTCTCTCTGACACTCCATTTTGCTCTGGAGTATACCTTGTAGTAATCTCTCTTTTGATTCCTCTCTCTTGGAAATAAGAATCAAAGTCATGGGAGAAATATCCTCCCTCTCCATCTGACCTTAGTCTCTTCAAAGTTTTCCCTGTTTGATTTTCTACAAGTGCTAGGTATTTCTTAAAACATGAGAATACTTCATCTTTATGCTTCATAAAGTATAGTATTCTCCATCTGCTACAATCATCAATGAATGACACACAAAACCTGGATCAGACATTGAAGGCTCCTTGCTTGGTCCCCATACATTTGTATGGACTAGCTCCAATAGGTCTCCATGTATGTATCCCTTCTTTGTGAATTGCCTGTGTGACGTACCAAATTAACAAGCACTACATTTGTAGATCATGTGTTGTTTGGATATGTTTGGTAAGCCAAGCACACTGTGATCCATATTGATTTGCTTCATTTTCATCAACAACATCTCTACTTACAATAAAACCTTTGTTGCTTGGATTGTATAGTCCATAATCTTTCTGATTAAGGTCATAGACAATAAAGATGCATTTCTCTGCCTTTGGATCTAACTTGCCTCTTATTTGTGAAGATATGTGTGCATATGCTATGCACCCAAAGATCCTCTAATGATCAAGGCTAGGTCTTCTTCCATTCCATGCTTCATATGATGTCATCCCATACAATGGTTTTAATGGGAGTCTATTGATCATGTGGTTGTGGATACAACCTCTACCCATAGGTAATTTGGTAATTTCTTTTCAATTACATGTGTGACTTACCAAATTAAAAAGCACTACATTTGTAGATCATGTGTTGTTTGGATATGTTTGGTAAGCCAAGCACACTCTGATCCATATTGATTTGCTTCATAGCTCTTTCACCCATGTGAGCTAACCTCTTGTGCCAAATTTCCAACTCTTATAGAGTTTGGCTACCATAACTGAATAATAAAATATTTTTGGTATCCTGGAGTTCAAACGTAAATAATCTACCTGATTTTCTCCTCTTTCTATCCTTTTGAATCCTGGATGTGGATCCTCAACAAATGCTCCATTCTTTGTGAATCTGATCTGCAATCCTTTTACATCAATCTGACCTACATTTACGAGATTTTCGATGACAGCTCGCATATACAATACCTTGCTTAGGTTCATATTACCATATAAAGTTTTCACATTGACTATCCTCTCCGCTGGATGCCTTGTGTCATCTTCTGTTTGGACTTCATGTCGATTCCTTGGATCCTTCAAGTCTAAGAGTAGAGCTACATTCTCTGCTACATGATTTGAGCAACCTGAATCTATATAGAATACATGTTCATCTGCTTTACCTTGCTTCATGGTGATTTTCATCAGAAGAAGTGAATCTTCTTGAGTTTGATCATTTGCATAGTTGTTGTGGTCTCTCCTTCCTCTATTTCCTCCTTGGAACTTGTTATTGTATGCGTTGGTGTTGTTGTAACCATTCTTGTTGTTGAATCTAACTCTTGAGCTTCCATAGCCTCCTCTGTTGTAACCTCTTCCTCTTTTATTTCTAGGATTCCTGAAACAGTTCTCAGTAATGTGATTAGTTAGGCCACATATGGCACATGGAAATGAGCTTTGAGCTCTCCCTTTGCCTTGTCTTCCCCCTCTGCCTCTTTCTCTTGAGCATCTACCTCTACTTGCAAAGTTCGCTTGAGAGGTGCTCCCTTCATTATCAATTTTTTTAACTTTTGCCTTTGCTATCTTTGTTCTTGTTTTTTTCTACATAGAGTGCAGAGGATTGATTACCTTTTGAGTTGTCTCCATTCTTCATAAGCTTTGCCTCATGTGTGAACAGTTGTCCCATGAGGATGCTGAAATCAGGAACCTGCATGTCCATGTAGAGGTCCATGGTTGTGGTGAAAGCTTCCCATCTGTCATCTTTGTTTATTCCATTGATCACTTGCCTTACTATTTGCTCTTCATCAATTATTTCTCCAATGCTTCCAAGTTGGTCTGCTATGTCCTTCATTTTGGTGATGAAATCAGTCACACTTTGAAATAGGATCCAAAGATGAGTTGGTGTTGCACAAAACCTACTCTACACCTGCCAATCTAACTTCAGGGATGCTTAATAGACTCCTTTAGCTTCACAATAATGCACATCATTGTAACCACCAAGTCTTTTGGAACATCATTCCCAAATGTTTGCATCAAAACAGATAACTTGCATATGCAAGAAATGTGAAGAACCTTCTATTATGGGAATAGAAGGTCTAAGTGCTATGCTCAAAGCTCACAACCTTGTATGAATTGACCAGAGAGCTTTTGCACACATCTAATTGGAGTGTATAGCTAACTAAAGCAAGTACTTCATCGATTTAGTTGTACCATACACTAAGAAATGAATCTAACAAGTCAAGGGCATCATCTTGCTTTTCAAGATCTAAAAGGTGTGCATACACAGTCACCTTCCTAGCTTCATATCTGGAGATCTGCTAAACAAAACTTGATGAAAATTGATATGTGAACACTAGACACTCTACTCTATCCAAGTTAAACTATACCAAATGAGTGAGTATACATAGAGAAATCGATTCCACAAGATCACTATAATGAAGATACAACAGACAATAGACACAAATGTACTTGAAGCGATTTATCAAAATGTATATGATAATGAACATATGATACAACGAAAGTTAGTGGACTACACATAGGTAGTGTGAGCTCAATTTAAGCTCAAGTTGGTGGTTCAATGCCTCTCAGAATGGCTCGCATATCCCACGACTAAAAGTATGTGTATTTATACACATTTCTAGAATAAGTGCACTCAATGAAAAAGGGATAAATTTCAAATGAAAATTAAAAAGTGAAAATGGATTAATTTTGAAAAAACAAGATACAAAAAAGACTACCTTTTATCTTCACATAGGTAAACAATCGATTGAATGAAATTCTCTACCTAATGTGTAAAGATAAGATAGTAAGGATTGATCTTCAAGACTTTACTACCCATACTTTGTGACTTTATATACACAAGAATATACTCCATGTTAACCCCAATTACATACATGTAAAAGGTTGGTATGCATGTAAAAGATACATGTTGACAAATATGCTAAGCATTTAAACCAAGATCACCATTTGAAATGTTTTCTCAAAAGATCGTCTGAGCATCTAGATTCAAATTAAAATTTCCATGAATATTTGTAATGAATTCCTTAACTTGGGGGTTATTTTGAAATATATCCAATATGTTCTCCATCAAAGGGAACTTTGTACAACTTGATCTTAGGGTTCTAGCCATCTCTAGACTATTGAGAGAAGAGTCAATTAATCATGAAGAACCAAATTCTATGTCAAACTCACTAGAGTGAATTTGATCATCTTCAACGTCAAATGCAATTCGGCGATTTGTGGACACTCTTCTATGAGCGATTTAAAACAAATAATGGAAACTTTATCTATGTCATTGAATTGCTTAAGAGACTGTAAATTTTGTGAATTCATTTAGGGCATTATATAACTTCCATTCCAAAAGGGGATCGCTAGCAAAATATAATTCGAGATAGTGCTTGTCTCTTTAGAATGCAACAAAGCATTATTCACAAACTTGTGGATAGGGGACCCAATGGCATCATTTTATAAAAATGAAGATTCAACCCTTAGATGTAACTTTGTCTTGAATGTCCAAACTATAAGGCCCCCAAATAAGATCCATGTGACCAACAAATAGGGATCCTTGTTTACACACCAAATGTGATTTTTGCATGGTTTTGAGATGGTTGCATTTGGATAAATATCTCAATATCCACTGCGCATGGGGTGAAGATTGGAATCAACCTTACATTGTGTAGTTATGGCACCATGACTTGAAGATGTGGGGCACTAATTGGTCCTCATGAGGGTTTGGGCGCAAGACTTTCCAACTTGATAGTACATGGAATATTCTTGAAATATTCTCTTCCTAACGATGGCTTTTTTATGAGGCATGGCTAACTATGAAAGGTGATATGTTGTTCTAATCCTATTGTAGTCGATATAGCCAATTTTCACCCTTCAAAATAAGATTATTCATTATGCATTTAGCATATACCAAGATCACCCTAGATGACTTCCATACAATACGAGGATACCTATAGTAATGTGATGGATTCTAAGTTCTTTAGTTTAGTGTACATCCTAGTTATCTTCTTATCCTCTCTATCTCCACCTATCATCATGGTTACTAATGTTTTTTTTTTATGGGCTTGAGGGTTGGGGCATATTTGAAAATTATCATAATCCTACTTGATCATATTCCCAAATATAGGTAACACTAAATATTATAAAAAGGAATGAATCAATATGAATTGAACCCTCATTTATTAATACTTAATCTCGTTGTTCATTTTAATTTGGTATGCGAGAAACAATCAATTTTGTTCTAAGAATCTTAAAATGATCACTCATTATAGACTTATACATTACCAATTGGCCACGGACTTAAACTTAATCACATTACAAACTACGATTATTGCATTGAAATGTTACATTGTAGATTAATTTAATAGTGAAACACTATTCTATAATCCCACATCGATGTCACCAAAAGTGTTCTTGCATATATAAACATCTTTTGTAATCAAGAAGCAACTACATGCATCCATCAATTTTAGGTGTATAAATTTAAAATAAAGATGCAACACTTTAAAGTGGTTCTTAATACAATTACGTTCTTGCATTAATATATCATTTTCAATCTAAAGTATACAAAGATAGGATTATGCTACAAAAAAGGAACAGTTGCTACATTACAAACTTGATCATTCAACTTCATGTTTCCCATACAACAAATTTTTTACATTACAAACTTGATCATTCAACTTCATGTTTCCCATACAACAAATTTTTTACGGACAACTAAAATGGTGCATAAGCTACAAGAAAACATAGAGATTTGTTGTACAAATGCACTCCAATAAATGTATTAAAGAATCATCAAAAACATCAAATAAATGAAAAAAAAATGCAACGTGATAAGAAAGAGATCATAGAAATTTTCAATAAAAGCTCAAGTGGTCAATGACAACATAGCTTCGACTTTCATGCTAGAGTTTATTGCAATATCTACAAACAAGAATTTTCCTTCACTAGGCTATTATCTTATATGTTTGGTAATTAGGAATGTCATTGTTACATGTGTTTTGCTTATTAATAGCCTTGGAAAGATAAAATCATAACATAAATATGGATCATTCTTCATAATTTAATCTTCTACATGTAAATGGCTTGCAAAGGTCATAAACGCACACACCGAAAGCAAGAAGGGCTCTTGTTTTTAATGAAATTTTGTTACAAAATTATTGAAAATACCCTCTAATGTTAATATTGGCCACCTATGCTTGCAAAATCAAGCATTTTCATGTAATGAAACATCATATTGGTTCAAGAATGGAGAAGATGATTAAAATGTTTTCTTCTATGTTGAACGCAAGCTCCTCTTGTGATATCATCTCATGTGTAGAAATGTAGGTTGAGACATTCTTCCTTGCACTTTATCTCTTGGTATATACTCCTTGTTATCCACTTAATCTATGTTATTCGTAAGGATATAAAAAATATTTGAAATGGTTACGAGAAATAGTACAATGCTGTGCTAGACACCACATTCATAGAACTAATGAGGATAAGCATTGAGAATGGAGAAAATTGGAAAGAGAAAAATATCGCTCCACATTCATAGAACTAATGAGGATAAGCATTGAGAATAGAGAAAATTGGAAAGAGAAAAACATCGCTCCATTTCAATAGAAGAAAGAGAAAATATCGGACTCATGGGATACCAAAAGATAGAGAGACAAGTCTCTATGGTCAAAAAAACATCAACGTGAAATGTTCCCAAACTGATGTGATCTACGAAGCTTCTTCCGATTACATTGGTAGGTGAGTCTACAGATGATATTCATCACATCATTTTGTTCTTTCTATAAGTGTTTATTCTTCTTCAGTAAAATCAATTGCTCAATTACTTGAGTTATAGGAAGGATGATATGGAGGTAACACAAATCAATACTCAAACGTATCAAGTTTGTGTGCAGAGGTGGAGGTAATGCAAACCAATACGCAATGTACCAGGTTTGCCTACAAAGGTTCCAACACATGATGAATATTGGAAGTCTAAGTTAATCTTAATCCTTAGACCAATATTTGGTTTTGCATTGACCTTTAATGACTTGGAGTCAAGGGGTTGAGTCAATTATAGCCGTGAATTCCTCTCAAATAACTGAAATCATGCACACATTTAGTAAATATAACATGTACAATGACCTAATTTGTCCATTTCAACATCCAATCCCCAATCCTCAAACGTTGTATTCTAATATGCCCTCAACATTGGTGACAATAATGTGATTGAGATCCAAATTCCCAAAATAAGAATTGATCTCAATGCAATTGACACCAGAATAAGGACCAAAATCTGAACTCACTTAGACCAAACATAGAAATCATATGTATGTGTCCACTCGCAAAGAAGTTGTCTAGCTTCAAAATGGCAGTTGTGTACAGTTTGAATAGTTGGCACTGATCCTACCAGTCGGAATTCTGAATCAAAAAGTTCCTCACCCATTTTTGATACCAGTGCCCCATGGCTACAACACTTAGGCAAGGTGAAATACATTACATGCACTCATTTCTTTCTAGGATATTCTTGAATTTGAATCACACTCAAAGACAGACAAACGAACCTATGAAACTAGATTTTACAATTGCAAATGATTTATATTGATTTTGGACTTACAAGAGCTCCATAAAGATTATGGTGGGGAGAAATGAATGACATGGCAGATGAGTTCCTCATTCAGTGATTCAGAATTCAAGCCTAAAGAATAGCTTAGATACAATGCTTTAGGAAATATATTCTCCTTGCACATTCAAAGAAATGTGTATCTGATGAAAAAAATGGAGCTCTTCTGCTTCATCTCATACGCCAAACTCATGACTCATATTCTATGCTGAGTCCCTTCTTGCTTCATCTCCTTCACATTCATTGGTGCATTCATGCAATTCTACAAGAAAACAATGCACATCTTCCACTCAACCAACTGACTAGCCTTGAAATGTTTTACTATGCAGGATTTGTATGATCCAATCTACAACTGATGATTGAGAGTTCCCTACATTAGCAAACATCCACTTACGTGGTTATGAGACCCTCTGCTCACAAATTACCGAAGACACCCTCCAACAATATATCAGTAAGTGGCCTACAAAGTCAGCAGTATAAGACAAGGATGTTTACATAAATCTAGGCATCCTAATGAATGAAGAACTGATTAAACACCTGGTTCAGTGAACATAAAGAATTTAACAGATTATCTTCCATTATGAATGATGTCAAAGCTATTTATTTTGGTATAGAACAACCAAGGGACCTCAATATGAAAGCAATAACTCGTAGAGATATGATAGCAACCTTACAAAAAAAGCATGGTACTCCTAAAATCCCTCAACCTGTTGTTCTCATTACATTGTGACACTTCTAAAAGTCTTATCCACTTCACCTTAAAAAGTAATCCTTAGCATGTTCCATAATGAACCCTTGGTGGACAGCCTTACAACTAACTATACAACTACTTGTGTTTAGGCTAGTGGAACAATCTCATTGCATGGGTTCTTACATAAAATAACTTGCTTATTAGACTTGATTCATCGGATATAAGTAGAGTATTTCAGTGGATGAAGAACCTATAATGCAGATAGTACAAACATATACATCCAAGGAATCATTTAAACAAACATCCTTACCCAGCAGGATATTGTTCACCTTCTGCTCTTTTCTACCATAGTAGTCATATCATCCTGCTAATGCACTGGCAATTCAAACATACACGATCACTATATGCTGTCCATTGTCCTGAATGATCACTGTATTCCTGGTAATTTAGTAATTTTACAAAAGTATGAAATGCACTTAGTTTTGGTACAACAGAAACTTTTGTAACTGTTCTTTAGAAGAGATTCTAGTAAGGTTTCCTAGCTTTATTTGACCATCATAACCAGACCTCATTATTTATAATTAATGACTGGATATCATTGTGTGAGAAACAACCAGAAAACAGCCACTAGGCACATTGTATAGGTCCATCTTACCGATACCATGTTATTAAAAATGGCAACATACAAGAAACCTTGCGAAGATATACATTCCTTTTTCCAATATCAGACATACGCACAAACATGTGCATGCATAGATAACATAACTGATGCCCTGATAACATGTGCAGGCATAGATAGCATTTTCTTATGTGTTGATATTTAAAGCTCACATTTAAGGCTCAAGAGCATATGATCCAGCCTTTGAGGGATGTGAATGCACAGTTTCTCTCACTTGTCAGACTTCAAGGGAGAAAAACACTAGTGTAAATTCTGAATCAAATATTCTTCAACGTGTCAATTGTTGTAGCTTAAAATCAGTAAAAAAAATTTTAACAGGAATTTCAGCCTGAGGTCTATTCTCCCCAAATGAACTTGAATTAGTTGAAAGCACAAGTGAAGGTAGTCTTAGTACCCATGGGACCCCTCGTATCCCACAAAGCACAGGGATCCCATGGGTACCATTAAATGATGACACTGGCAATATTAAATGCATTATGCAGGGTACATAAATAATGACTTCTCTAACCCATTGCATATGACTGCTTGAACCAATCATTGACTATCATCGACATTCCTGCAGATGATAATCCAATCCTATCCTCAAAACTGCTCTTTATCAGCATTACACTTGGATTATTTATGCAATTAAAAGAGTCAAAGCTGAAATCACTTTACAGTCTGAAGTTATTTTCTGCATTGGTTATACAAAATTGAGTGAAATACAAGAATGCAGAAATTTTTAAGCTCATTAGTGACTAATTGAAATTTTCCTACAGAATAAATTTGAGCAAAAGATTGAGAAATAGAGCTGTAGAACTTTTGGGTAAGATGTTGAATTGCTTAAGCTACTCATATAAGATGTATATGGGACTTGCTTGAACACAAAGCAGTCCAGTTATGGAAGCACTAGAAATCCAAGGCATACCCCTCTGGCTTGTACCACCGGGAAAAATCAAAACCCTTCTGAATTAGCAATTTGCTTGGCGGAGCGATTATTTTCAAAAGCTAATCCACAGAAAGAAGGGACATCACATCAGTGCATGAAAGAACCTTAATAAATATATGATCATATAAAACAAGAGCAAAAGTTAACCCAAAATATAGCTTATCTCACTGTAGTCATACATAGGACAGGATATAGTATCATACATAAGAACATATAAATATGTGCAAAACTCAGAAAATAGCTGCCTGATATATGTGCACAATCATGATTCATAAATCAGAAAGCATGCCACATCTGTGGGATTCAAAATTTAAGGTTCAAGATGTATGACTACATTTTAGTAAGCACTTAGAACTTCAGAGTTCTCAACTTAGAAAATAACCCAAACTGATGGAAAATGTTAAAAACTCCTTCCTCGAAGCTCCATCCTTGGATACTCATGGAATGTATGTAGTGCGCGCGCCTTTGGGATCGCCATAGCACGTTTAGTAGCAGTAGAAGTGCACCTTGGAATTCAAGAATTACGACACTCAAGAAACAAATTTTTCTTAACTAGAAGAGCTTGATTGCATGGGGATGTAAGGTATATACATTTAGAAAGAATATAATTTTGATAATAATTTTAAAATAAGATAATATGGAACACAGGTCATACATGTACGGATATCTACTGCCAATACCAAGGTGGAATGGTACATAAGGTACGGTACAAATATCGTACGTATGGAATGTACATTTGTACTGAATGATATTTAAGGTACTCAATCAGTACATACCTTTTGAACACATAAAACAAAAGTAAAAAATTTTGGAGCATTCTATTATAATTTATACATTTAAGTATAAATAATACATGTAAATTACAAAGCTGCCATATGTTATACATACATATTAATAATCATAATTTGTCATTTATAACCATTCACATTTATCAGATATGTGAGGTGTAAGGTGCTTACTAGTAGCTACACAAGTAATTTATGTCACATGTGACGTCACAGGTGCACACTACACAAGTGATTTATGCAAAGTGACGAGTTTGAAGGACAAGATAACTATCTCTTTTAGCTCAAATTGTGAGATGCTTGTCTCAAATATGTGAGGTCACAGGTGCACACTACAAAAATCCTTCTGTTGACATTGGACAGTAGCTTAGGTTTAGGGATGTACTGCAGATCAATAGCTCATCTGAGTGCCTGCCACCTGGAAGAATAACATATACTTTATGTCTATGAATGAGCTTTCTGATGGGTCTATTCTTTTTATATGACTGACAAAAGAATTTATCACTTATGTGGTGCATGGGCCAAGATATACCTGTCAAGATGGAGAGTTGGGTGTTGCCATTTGGAAATTGGGGTTCATAACTTCAGTCTTCAATGTTCATACAAGGTTTTATAGTTTCAACTTTCCTAGCAGTCAGAATTTGTCATTTATAACGATTCACATTTATCAGATATGTGAGGTGTAAGGTGCTTACTAGTAGCTACACAAGTAATTTATGTCACATGTGACGTCACAGGTGCACACTACACAAGTGATTTATGCAAAGTGACGAGTTTGAAGGACAAGATAACTATCTCTTTTAGCTCAATTGTTAGGTTCTTGTCTCAAATATGTGAGGTCACAGGTGCACACTACAAAAATCATTCTGTTGACATTGGACAGTAGCTTAGGTTTAGGGATGTACTGCAGATCAATAGCTCATCTGAGTGCCTGCCACCTGGAAGAATAACATATACTTTATGTCTATGAATGAGCTTTCTGATGGGTCTATTCTTTTTATATGACTGACACAAGAATTTATCACTCATGTGGTGCATGGGCCAAGATATACCTGTGAAGATGGAGAGTTGGGTGTTGCCATTTGGAAATTGGGGTTCATAACGTCAGTCTTCAATGTTCATACAAGGTTTTATAGTTTCAACTTTCCTAGCAGTCAGAATGACGATATTGCTTCTTTTTTGGATTTTGTTCATTGGAATTTGGTTTTATTACTATTGATTCTATTTGTTTATTGTGATCATTTTTCTTTTGGAGTTCAATCGGACTTATGCTCAATAAACATTCAACATTGAGGAGGTTGGACATGCATCTCCTACAGAGACCTGCATCATTTCTTCCTGTCAGAAATTTTCTGAAACTTTGCCAGCCTCTTACACAACAGCTGTACAGAAAACCCCCTATAAGGCAGTTTCACCTTGTTTCATTTTCTGTTCTACATGCTGTACATGTAACTTCATTGACACATCTGTTCAACATATTTTTCCTGTTTTTGACATGTATACATGTTAATTTTCTGTTATGATATAGTAGTCATGTACTGATAAACCAGTACTGTACCCTGGTGTACCGAACAAATAATACGTACTGAATGCAGCAGTACATACATACTGATGCAACCTTGGCCAATACCAAATGATTCCATCAATTTTGTTGGAAGGACAAGATCTCCAACAACCTAATATCAATTATCGCACATGAACATGGCAAACACTACCAAAGTATTTACTCCTAACAAATAGGAAGTTGTTAAACTATGGCTTCAACTGACAGCGAATTCTGAACCGAACTACCAGACACCTCATCACATTATCAGGGCAGAGCTCACCACACCACCTATGGTTGTAGAGACACTGTTTCAGACAGTTGCCTTCATCCAGAGGTGGCAGAGGATGGGAAAGCTACCCCAGATAGACTTACACACAGGGCATTTGAGGCAGCTATACAGCTACCAGAGAGTGGGCGTGAGAGAGCATGGTTCTCACAGGTCAGAGCATGGTTTCAGGCACAGTCTTAGTATGGAGAGCCTACCACCCTTCCAACAACCTTGATTCACCCAATATTCACCTCTCTTGCAACGAGAAGAACATGGTGTTGAGACAGGACCTTTGGCAGCAATACATCAGGAGGATCTAGGAGTCACCTAGCCTGGGACAAGGATGTCAGATCACAGAGATGAGTTCCTCACTATACTACCTGGAGGGTTCATACAGAGCCAACGTTACATGGACACATACATGCCACAGCTCACAGGTGGAAATTGGCCAGCTGAGGGTGGGATCACACAGACTAGAGATCAAAATCGGGAAAATGACTTTTGTTCCCCGGGAGGCATGAACCTGTAGAGCAGGCAGAGAGGAGGTAGAGAGTCAGGAGCATTTTGCTTGTCGATGCTGCACATATACTGACATCAGAGGCAGATATGAGGCCTATTCAAAGGCCAGCCCACTCTCCAAGAGATCATGGGCTCTCGAGACCAGAAGCAGCTAAGGTGTTTCTTATTCCCCCCCCTTCCATTCCTTCCCCCTCTCTTTCCCCCCCCCCCCCCCCCCCCCCCCCGCGCCTCCATCCCTCCCCTCGTCCCCCCTCCCTCTTCCCCCCCTCGCCCCCCTTTCTCCCCCCCTCCCTCTCCCCTCCCCCTCCCTCCCTCCCTTCCCCCCCTTCACTCCCTCCCCCCCTCCCTCCCTCCCTCCCCCCCCCCCCCAAGGCCCGCCCTCCCTCTCTCCCCCACCTCTCCCTTCACTCCCCCTCCTTTCCCTCCCTCCCTCCCCCCCCTTCCCTCCCTCCCTTCCCCCCCCCCCCCCGTGCCTCCCTCCCTCCCCTCGCGCCCCCTCCCTCTTCCCCCCCTCGCCCCCCTTTCTCCCCCCCCCCCTCCCCCTCGCCCCCCTTTCTCCCCCCCCCCCTCCCTCTCCCCCCCACCCCCCCTTCCCTCTCCCCCCTCCCTCCCCCCCTCCCCTCCCTTCCCTCTCCCCCCTCCCTCCCCCCCCCCCCCTCCCTCCCTCCCCCCCTTTCCACCCCTCCCTCCCCCCCTTTCCCTCCCTCCCTTCCCCCCCCCCCTTCCCTCCCTCCCTTCCCCCCCCCCCCCCTTCCCTCCCTCCCTCCCCCCCCCCCTTCCCTCTCCCCCCCCAACCCCTCCCTCCCCCCCCCCCCCTTCCCTCCCCCTCCCTCCCCCCCCCCCCCTTCCCTCCCCCTCCCTCCCCCCCCCCCTTCCCTCCCTCTACAATACAGAAAAGTAAGCAGCAATGGTGTAAAAGAAAAAACAAATATGGAAATACTTGCCTTATCATGGAGATGACCATTTGACACCAAGACTGATCTATCAAAAACTGTAAAATCTCCTCCATCCATGCGAGTCACTATTCCACCAGCTTCTTCAACCATCTAAAATATAAAAACAAAACGAAATAAAAAGGTCAAATATACAAGAAAGTCAAAGTTTCAGTCAAATATCAAATGACTCTACTAAGCCCAAATTCAAACAGCATAGAAATTAGTGAATAGAAACTCATTAGCAAGGTACATCATGCTCAAAACCATGATGACTGACATGCACTACCAGGAAGCCTCACCACATATATCCTGTAACAAAAATGTTAGTTCAGTGGAACTAAGCCATCAGTCACCTATGATCAATCCTATCTATATTATGTTCAATGACTCACACAAATGGAAACATTTTACAATGTACATCTACGTATCAGCTTACTACATTGATTTTCTTTTTTTTAAATGAGAGTAAGATCAACACCATAGTGAGGACCACGATATGAGGGTCATCAACACGACTGAATTCTAAACGGAAAATGTAAAGAAATGAATGTTTGAGAATGTGTGGGTGTGTGCATGCATGACCATGTGTGTGTGTGTGTGTGTGTGTGTGTGTGTGTGAGAGAGAGAGAGAGAGAGAGAGAGAGAGAGGGAGTGCACAGATGCCAACACATGCATGTGTTTGTAGGTGATCTAGGAAATCACTCAACTGGCAAAATCCTCCCATGGCCATTCTGCAGGTTATCCAGCCATCCACTACCTGTATCTAAGGCCATTAGGGTAAAGTCACTATAAACTATGTGTGCACACAATATTAGATTACATTTTTTCTTTAATTTCATAGAGGTTAATCTAATGCTCAATTCAGAGTAAGTGGCAGAAATATGAAATATGGAAAAACCCAATCCTGTTGTACTTGCTGAGGGGATGCACACTCGCTAAACCAAGGACATTAAAGTTTGACAGATCCTGCCTTGAATAACCCTACGGTTTCATTAGCTAAACATGTAATTGTTCCTATGAGCTCATATGAAGTTTCATTTCCTTAGGGAGAGACATTATATGAGGCTACTCTGTATGCAAGAGACAATATTGGGATATATTCTCAAAAGATCGAATTGCTAATTCAGGTGTGACTGCCAAGATACAAGCTAGTAAAATACAGGGAGCTGCATTTACACTTCATGCTCAAATCTTGATATTATACGGTGGTGATTGAAGTCCTTTGTCTCGGCGATCAATCAGGTTTTAGAAATGAATTCAGTATAGCTACCTTTGAGTAAATGTAGTTTTCACTAAATCTTGAATTTCATACAATTTCGCCTTAAATATCATATGTAATTAACTTTTTAAGTAGATTTGAGAAGTTTATTTTTGCTAAATTGGATTTGACCCTTGCAAAATAATGACCTTTTACTCTCCAGACATTAAAAGTCTCTATTTATAGGTACTTGTTTGCACTTGCAAGCAAGGCAGTCCTAAGTGTTCGGTGCGTTCAGTTCGGTGCGCGTAAGGTGCGAGGACCGAATGGCATCCGAAGGTAAGGTGCGTAAGGTGCGTTGTTACAAATACACATATACCCATAAAATATAGTATATACATGTATTATGACATTTATACTACATATAAAGAAAGCACATGTTACTTAGCTCTTTGGATTTTGAAATCTAGGCGACAACAAAGTGCCAAAGGCAAATGCTTATAGAATCAAAGTTTGAGGTTCATGAGGTAGGATGAAGGTTCAACCTTCAAGGTTGAAGGCTATGCTCATTGCTCAACTTCTCACGCATGTTGAAATCGCTCAACCATGAAATTGGGGGGAGGAAACATCCGTTGGGAGCATATCTAAGTGTTTTACCACTTATTAGTTTTGAGAGAATGTAACCGCGAATTTTACGAACCGAATGGAACGGGAAGCACCGAACCGGATGAATCCAAAAAACGTAAGGTGCGTAGCACCAAATCTGCTATGCTTGCAAGAGAGGAGATTGGGTGCTTTTGATGGTAAGAGTAAGGCTATATTCTTGTTGATGGCATTGCCGAACTCTTCGGAAACACTTGCGGTATCATTGCCAAATAACCTCAGCCTTACCTTGGTGGGAAAAAAGGAACTGTATTAACAGAAAAGGAATAGTACAATTGAGCCCATATGCATTACAAGGCTCACGAAAGCTCGCTAAAGAATTGTATGTACAATGAGTTCGACAATGGTCCTAGAAAACTTGGTCAAGGGAGTAAGTGGCAATAAGGAGACGCTCTCTGAGAATCAAAGATGGTATGCTATCACTGAACATATTTCTATTGTCAAAAGTAAGAGTATTCCTCATTTGCCACACAAACCACATTATCGAGAAGCGGAACTGATCAACAATCCATATAGCTGCTCTGTCATTGAAAGAGTACATTCCAAAGGTGATATCGTGAACTGAAAGGAACTCTATCTCAAATCATCCTCTTATCGTCTTACAATTCCAGAAAAGGTGCCGAATTATTTCTCTTGGATGACCACATCTCGGGCATGGGAATGTTACTGTAGAATGACGAGAGAGGAAGTCTCCCGTCCTAAGTCTGCCGACGAGAACTCTTCAGAAAAAAACACGGTAATGAAGAGGCAACCATGCATGACAAACACAATCAATTCTTCGAACCCACCAAGCGTTCTCACCATTGGACATATGGTATTATCAAACGTATGAAATTGTTTTTCATACTCCAGCATTGAAATCACTTTTTATATTTCAAAATTGTGCTCATTATACAAAAGCTATTACTCAGATTGCTTTTTATATTCCAAATTTGTATTCCATTTCTTTATGTAAAAAGGGATATTCATGGAAAACATATTGTATGCATTATATGTCTATCGTATTTTGAGAGTCTTTACAGTATAAAAATTGTACACTATGAGTCTTTGACTATATTATCTAGTTTATTGTACTTTATATAATATGCATTAATGTAGTAGATGAAGGAAATTGTATATAATGTACCCTATCATATTGTATGTAATAATGTAAGTAGGTCATGTATATATAGATGATACATACACCATTGCATAATACATACATTATAATCTCTTGTATTGTATTTTACCGCATGTAGAGTACATTATAATTTCCTTTAAAGTCGAGTACAATACAATACATTACATAATATATGTTTCTTGCATATTGCACTAAACCTACAGTACTTATTTCTAATCTTTTTCCCACCTCTAGTTGTTGGTCACGCATGGTATTTTTAATCATACTCTTTTTGTACTTCCGTACTTGTATGTGTTTGCCGTATGGTTGACGTATGACAAAACTATGGGTGGGTGTGTGTGTGTGTTGGGGGGTGTGGGGGTGGGGGGTTCCTTTTTTGTTTTTTTTTTTTTTTTTTTTTTTTTGGGGGGGGGGGGGGGGGGGGGGGGGGGGGGGGGTTTGAGGGGGGTGTGTGTGTGTGCATGCACACACATCCACATTGCAAGAGTATAAAATTCTGAAAAGTGTCCGAGAATCTCATTTCGTAATCCAGACTTTATCCTTAGTTGGATTCTTGAAGAACATTTAGATAGTAGATACGAAATTCATCAGTTTCTGAAAATCTGGGATGTGCAAGTTTATAATTCAACATAACATGAATAGTGAAAGAAACCAAGTACTTGAAAAAGGACAGTTAAAATAGGCAAGACTTTTATCTTTAGTCATACCAGTACACCTGCAGCCATATCCCAAGGCTTGAGACGATACTCCCAATATGCTTCTGCTATTCCAAGAGCAACATGACACATGTCTACAGCTGCAGCACCGAGACGCCTCACTCCCTAAAGTAAATAGAACCTTAAACAGTCAAATAAGGTCAACAGACAGAAATGAATCTGAAAGTCATGAACAATTCAACATGTCACTTAACCAGCTCCATACCCGGCTAATATCAGTAAATTCCTTGAAAAGCTCTATATTTGTTGACCATGGTTCATCATGTTCATATCCAAAGCCAGTAACAAACAGGGATTTCTCTATCTGTGTTTTGAAGAACGGAAAACCATTAATACCATCTAAAAATCAACCAATTTTTTTAAATGAATACCTTTCTATGGCACCAGGACACAAACCGTATCAGAATTACTAACACAAATCTTGTTTCCATTGCAAAATGCTCCCCCACCTGTAAAACACATGTTCAAATAATGTAGTCTGACTGTTTCTGGCATGTTTGAATATTTTTGGAATGACCAGAACTTCAAAATGCCTGAAACATGAAAATAGGAAAAAGGCACACACACCAGCTGATGCAGTAAAAGTCCTGGTAATCCAACAGTATGGTCCTCCTGAAAATTCAACCTGATCCATGACACACCAAAGAAAATACCCATTTGTTCGTGTTAGAGCAAGTGTCGATGTTAGTTTTCTTTCTTTTCTGTGTGTGTCTGTGTGTGTGTGTGTGCACTGTATGCACGCGTGTGCGTGTAAGAGGAACCCAGATCAATTATAAAAATGATAATAAACTAAAAAATATGATGGATTTTTTCCTTCAGTACATGAGCAGAGATAGCAATACTCTTGAACATACCACACTAGCCGCAAGAGGTCTCCCTTTGTAAAGTACACCAATGGATACTGCAAATGATGGATAGCCATGGGCAAAGTTTGTGGTTCCATCTGAGATTCACACATGTAAAATATCAATTAGTTCCCAAAGCAATCCTGTGTTAGTAGCTTCCAATCCCCGCAAACATCATGATGTATACATGCATGTGTGCAGGTTTAATCTTTTTTCTTTTCAGTAATAATGCAATTCAATCATTGCTTCTGAATATGGAATCATCTATTGCTTGAATTTAATATGTTGGAGAACTCACCCTTCAACAACCCAAGAGCACATCAATGGCATTGGATTGCCGATGCTGTGTTACATAATATTCCAAAAAACAAAAGGATAAGTTTGCTGCTATTTAGAGTTGGCGGCCTTTCGTACATCAAGCATTCAATAGATATATTGAAAAAGATGCACAAAAAGGCTAGAAGAGAACCTCTCTGACCAAGTGAGAAGGATTCTAGTTTACATGCTATTTTGATATACTACTGAAGCTTAGAGTGGTTAGCATCTTGAAGGTAATGGGGTTGAGAATGCATTAGCAACATCTGCAAATTGAAATCAAGTTGTAATGTTGCATAGAAATCCAGACTCCTCAAAAGTTTAATTCAATATTTAGAGCTGACTCATATATCATACACGTCAAAGAGTGAGAGTTATGACCTAACTTGGGACTCCTACATAGTGCACTCGAATCTGTCTTGCAGACCTAAGCCTAAAATGAATACCCGCAGCCGAGGCTTAAGCGCGGAGCAGAGTTTTTCACTCAAATTTAAAATGATAGAACATACATGTATCACATTGCACAAGCCACAACCTCCAACAGAGCATTTCGTTATCAGATTTCAATAGATACATTAATTAATTCAATCATCACAATGCACAGAGATATATTACATTCAAGATTCAAGAGTAAAGACCAATCAAGATCTCAAATACTAGATAGAATAAATATAAAATAAATTAGATAATAATTTCCATACTAAACAGTGAACTATACAATGACTCATGAGTGAAATTAAACAAATTCATGCATGTATACTATACGCCTAGGATACATGTTCATCATCAAATTTCGAATGATAGATCAAATTCTTACAGTATTTAGGAATTTGGGACATATATCATACTCTTCAAATAGTGATAGTTGAGACCTGACTCAGGACTCCTACATAGTACACTTGAATTTCAAACTTCAAATGATAGAGCATACATGTAAAACATTGCACAAGCCGCAACTTCAAACATCATTATCAGATTCAATCGATTCATTAATCAATTCAATCATCACAATGC